>JAWWEO010020273.1:0-10812 GCA_035582975.1 Ormyrus labotus | reverse complement strand
GGCTTCTTCAGACGCCAAATAAGCGTTAGAACTACAAATAATATAAAAGTATAGCAGATACTTTTACATCATTTATTTTATATATATAATACGCATTTAGTAATGATACATTTTTTTTGCGATATACTTTTTAATTTGTATACAAGTTTTTTATCTTACATGAATAAAATTTATACAACCGTCAAAGTTTAGTAGAAGAATGACAGTCCCAACCCTGGAAAAAGCAGAGAGCAGTTTTGTTACAAATAAACTTCGATTTAATTTACTTCCGATTTACTTTTGATACACTTCCGGTCCACTTCCTATGCATTTCCGGTAAATTTTTGGAACACTTTAGGTCCAGCTTTGATCAACTGCCGGCCTATATAGCCGATAAATGGTCAAAAAACATAAAAAGTCTGTAGTAAAGGGGGCAGGGTTCGAAAAATTTAATATCGTCTATACTTCCGATTTACTTCCGGTACACTTCCGATCCACTTCCTATGCACTTCCGGAAAATTTTTGGAACACTATAGGTCAAGTTCAGATCAACTGCCGGCCTATATAGCCGATAAATGATCAAATAACATAAAAAGTCTGAAGAAAAGGAGGGAGGGGTCGAAAAATTTAATATCGACTGTACTTCCGATTTACTTCCGGTACACATCCGGTTACTTTCCGATGCACTTCCGGCAAACTTTTGGAATACTTTAGGTTCAGTTCCGGTCCATCATTCCGGTTCTAATTCCACGAATGAGCATTATTTTAAAAAGTCTTAACAATTTAGTGAAAAAAAAAAATTGACGCTCCTTAATTTAATAGAGGATATGCAATGACTGAGCAGCCGGCCGTTACAATATTTCTTTATATTTTTAAGATTATAAATGCATACAATATTGTAATAAAGGTTACATTGCTTCTGGTTAGTTTTCGATTAGACTAGTCGTGAGCAGCATTGCGTATTTTTGGTAATTCAGTATTTACAGTAGAATATTCTAATAATATGATTCCCTTTAGGATCTTGAATAAATTTTATCGAATTTTGATCAAGGTAGAATAGAATGCGTATTACGTATATTATGATTTTTGCCTTCCTGATTGAAAATGATAAGTGCACTAAGAAAAAATAATACGTTGCATTGCACTGAATATGTATAATACATTAAAATGTAATACAATACATAATACATAATACATTTTTATAATATATTAAAATATAATACAATAACATACGATAAGATAAACTACGATGAAATAAAACAAAACAAAACACTCGAAGACAAGCAGTAAGCGGTCTGACTGTAGGTCCGTCAGACACCTTCTCCAGCCAATCGCTGCGGTCACGCTCGAGTAGTGCGTAATAAAAGGAAGTCTTAAAATTGATGGCTTCGGAAGGCAAAAATGAAGGTGGGGGAAGCGTGTTCATTAGGTCAGATGCCGAACGTCAGGAAGGAACCTTTCATCGCTGCCGTTCTTATCGGTGAGTACGTCAGCGCACGCGGGGGTAGACGTGACGAAGATCTAACAACAATATCAACATTGAACCTGGAGAAGCACTCTGAGATGTAAGAAGGGTTATTGTGGGCTAAGATCTTGCATGCCATGGTGCCTAAGAAAAATTCCCGTCTGCCCTTAACTGATAGCCAACCGAGATTGAGCCTGTGTGGTGTAACATGCTCACGCCGACCAATGTTCCCTACAACAAAGCGAGCGCACGCATTATGCAGGCGTTGAAGACGCAGATTACGCGTTTTATCGGTGTCATGGTAGACCGCACACATATAATCTAAGTGAAAGAGTACTAAGCTCTCTACAAGCTCCTTCCGAATGTTACGTGAGAGTGCTTTGGCGTGTTGCCTCATATTTCTCAGTGATCTGCGTGCGCTTCTGAGGATGGCATTGATGTGAGGGGCCCAGTTGAGAAAAGGAAGTTGAGTCGTAGGAAGATTGGTTCCTTCGACACGAAGCTTTTTGAGTGTTTGTAAATCCAAAGAAGCGATGTAGGCGACACTGCCCATAATCATGGCCTTAGTCTTTTGAACGTTTAATTCCAGACCATTTTCTTTCGCCCAAACTGCAATCGCATTTGCATCACGAGTGATATGGTCAACTCCCAAAGAGAGTCTGATGGGGCGACTGAGAGGTATATCTACGTGTCATCTGCATATATCATGTGTTTTTAATACTTCAGAACCATGGGTAGATCGTTAATATATATCGAGAATAAAAGCGGACCAAGCAACATGATTTTTTAAAATATTCCAACGTTTAGAAGATGCTGCGAAAAGAGCGTACAAACGCCCTAAGATTCCAAAATAAGTAATGGATTTCACCGACGACTTTGCTGCATCGCACAACACCAGATTAAGGCTATGACAGCCACAGGGTAAAAAACCGCTAGAGGATTCTGATCTAAATTTGTGCACCACTATGTTTGCCTTGCATATTAGCACCTTTGTCATATACTTATCCTCTACAGTTTCTTAAGTATAAGTTGTTTTTCTTTAAAACTTCTAGAATCAATTCTGATTACCACTAGAATCTAATACTGGTATGAAACCCAAAAATCTTTCACAAATCTCGACCTTTTCACTTGATATATTTACATATCTTATTGTAATAGATAATTGCTCCATGTGACTTACATCCGGAGTACAGTCTGCGATAATGGAAAAATATTTCGCTTTTTGAATTTGCAAAATAATCTGATTTACAACCTCAGCACCCATCAAAGAAAGAAATTCATTTGCTATATTTTTCCACAATAATGATCTGCTATTTCTTTTCGTAGTATTCGATTTATGTGTTCTTGTAAAACTGGATCAAACTTTGCAATTAACTGAATTAGTCCTAAATATTTTCCATTATTTGGAGTATATAATTTATCGGAGCTGCCTCTTAAAGCCATATTATTTTCGGCTAAATATAATATAATATTCATTAAATGTTCTAAAACTTTGTTCTAATGATCTGCTTCTTTTGACATTAATATTTGGTTTTTATCATCAATAGCAGTTTCATTTTTTAACCTCTTTTCTTCTATCCAATCTAAATAACATCTTGTATGATTAGAACTATGTTCATGCTTTTCTAATGCTGTATACATGAGTAGTAATATAACCGTTATAGCGAGACATAACAAATGTCGTCATCGCCGTGCAATAGCAGACAATGGAATTTGTTTACATAAACAAAGTAATTAAGATAAGATACCGATAACAAACAAGTAATTTGTTTATATAAACAACAATAGAAATCGGCAAAGATTAAAGATAACAATTAATTATATGTTTTTATAAATAAACAATTAAAAAGACAAGATAATTTTCCGGAAGACCTGGAATTTGTTTATGTAAACAAATCATAAAGATGACAACCAAGGTCGTCTATGGAATTTGTTTATGTAAACAAATCATACAGGTAAGATGATAACCAAACTCGTCTACGGAATTTATTTTATAAAAACAATTATTTGTTATCTTTACAAATTCCTTAACTCTTCGCTCCTATGATGTCATAAAATTCTTTAATAAAAATTGTTTAAACAATTTATAAATTATTTAAATAAATTTTACAATTTTTGACATCTGAAAGAGGAGAAGAGAGGAGGGAGGTATCGAGAGTAGCCGAACAGTATCGGGGAGAGCCGAGAGTAGCCGAACAGTGGCGGGGATACCGGAGTACATTCTGCTACTACTCGAAAGAAGCGCAAAGACTCGAATGACCGAGCTGCGGAGGTTTTTTGTGATATATGTGACCCTGAAAAGGGCCTGTTTAATAGTTAAAGCGTTTATTCGAAACGTTAACTATTTATTTCGAGTAAATGAATTAATGTAGTTTCCTGGGACAATAATAAGCCATCTTTAGATGTAGGTGCTGATTGATAATGGTGTAATTTTTCATATCCCTTTTTATTCCATGCTGAATCTGTTTTTTCGGATTTTTTTGAATAGTCATTTTTTCCATATTTTTCGACATACGAGGAAGATGATTTTTCATCGAGAAGTTTCGAATATTCATTGACTACTTTATCGCTCGTTTTACGAGAGTGATCCTCAAAATCGTTACGACCGAATCGCCTCATTTTGCTTCTTTTTTCTGTTACTGTTGACGGTGGAAAGTTCTCTGGTATAAATGAGCAATCGAAGCATAAGCATCGCTATTTATTATTAAAAGGAGCATGTGCGAGAGGAGAGGGGATAAATTAAAGACATGAAAGACGTGGTGCTGTCTATTTTTCATTTTTGAACGTTTATTTAAAAAAAAATCCATTTATTTTTACAAAATATTAATTTGTAAATAAAACTTTATACAAATCTTTAGAAATCAGAGGTAACTGAGTAGCGTACAGTTCCAAGAGAATAACATTTAAAAAATCTCTATCGTATTCTTTAAATTCTAACGTGGCGAACGCTTTATTTGTGATTTCATAAAAATTTGCAGCGTACATCTGCTTTAATAATTTATTTTCAAGCGTACACTTGGCGTCGTCGCGATTATTATTTTCTAATTTCTCTTTTAATGATTTTAATACAGATTCAATAGCAGGATTTCCATAGTCTAGACATTTTTCTAATAATTCGATGCACTTATTAATACACTCACTCATTATCTTCAAACTTTCGACCGTTTTTCCTGGCATGACGATACACGGTGGGGCTTCTGTCCTCTTCTTCTTACACGGTGGTTCCCAGGATTGCTGCTGCTGCTGCGCATCGGATGCTTGACTTCCGCGGTCTTCTTGAATTTCTTCCGAAGGTCTTTCATCGATGCTGATTGATTTCTTGCCGTAAGAAGTCGTAAAGTTGATGTCGTGGTTTGTCAAATAAATCTTGATTTGTTGTGTTCTCACGAATTGAGAGTGGTCCACGTAGAGTAGCATCGTATCCACATGGGTTTGTAAACGATACCAGCTCGAAATATTAAAGGTTACGTACTTTGAGGGTGCACTTGTATTGCAAAGTTTCACCACAGGTCTGTAAATTCCGTTATAATACTCTAGACCAACCATTGCTCGCTTCGAATTGGATTTATTAATGGCGTAAGTTGACGAAGCTAATAGAGTAGGAATTTCTAATTGCTGTATACTTCTAGATGATGGAATTGAATCTATAGCAGCTACACTTTCGTTTTTTCCCTCCATTTTTTCAACGCAAATATTTTCACGAAAAGAGGCTTCAAGCTAGACTGTGAGCTCCGCGGCTCAGCAGTCGTTCTTATATTTGCTTTAATCGTCCCCCTCTAACATCCCTCTGTGGAGGAGAGGGTAAAGATTCACGTTCGAACCTGAAACGAAAACTTGGAATAACCGTCACTGATTTCTACGAAACATTTGATAAAGTAAGAATAACACGGTGTAAGATTTTATAACGGTTCTTCAGTTCTTCGATATCAATTTATATATCCACCACCGATTTCTACGAAAGGTTCCTTGATCTTTTGCGGAGGGTTCAAATGACATTTAGTCTGAAGAAAAACAATAACGGTCACTGATTTCTACGAACCAATAAAATAACAATAATTACCATTTCTTCGAAATAATTTTGTAAATTTAAAAACACGATAAGCAAATAAAATTGAAGCTAATACAGAAAACAGATACTTTTTATCTTTCCAAGAAGTTTTTTTTAAATATTAATAGGAGATAGGTTAAAATTAACAAGAAATATGTTTTTAAATTTTTATCATTTATTTCATAATCAAAAAGATACATATTTTTTTCTTAGAGTAACGGTTTACAATATTAATTACAAATACTGGAGCCGACAGAGTTTTCAAGCGGAAACGATTTGACATGTTTGAATTTCTTGCTGTTTATCTTACTTAATAATAATTTATAAAATCTACTTGCTATTTTATCATTGCTTTTTGTATCCCGTGAAAAGATACGACCAAACGTGCGTAAATCACTACCACTACATATATAATAAAGAAACATAATACAGTATTCGCCACACACTTGCGAATCGAAGCTCTGTAATTGTTTCCCGATCCAGCGATAACGTATGTAATTTCTTCGCGTCGTACCACAAACTCGTCGTTAGATGCGCATCTTTTGCCGAAGGGCTATAATTGAGTAGCGATTCTATGTACGCTCTGTAGGGATACGCATTATTCGGTGGTGAAACAAGTTTCTGATTAAAGAAAACGTCAACCTGATTAAACATGGAATGTAAAAAGTTGTTGACAGGTCCAACTTTAAGATTTTCAGCTTCTGTAGGAGCAACAGGTGTAATTTTAGCTTGAATGTAGAGCATAGTATGTGCGAGATCTACATAGTGTTCGCTGGCGCTTGGCACGACAAATTCCAAAGGTGCATCACTTTCGTCGCTGATCGATGATACGGGTTTGTAATGTTTGAGTTACAGGAAGGGTAAAAAGATCCAACTCGCTGGATAAACATTCAACCGAATGCGAGTGTAGAAACGCCATTTTCGTTGTTATTATCGAGGTCCAAAGATATCCGTTACTGGTCTCAAGCTAGTTTTTTTCTTCTTCGTCGTACGTCTCGTTGTTGCTCTTTTTCTTCGCTTCTTTGCCGTCGAGGTCTTTTTCTTTTTCCGTATAGCGGCGGCGGCGGCGGTACGACCAGGTGCACGCGTCTTTCTCGACTGTCACTTACCCTTGAGAATTCGTGATTTATATCCAGAATCTTTCATAATGTCGGCTAGCTTATCGGCTGCTTTTCTCTTCAAATTTTTGCCAGATTCTTTCACTCGTGTTGGGAGGGCTTCTTTGAAATTTACGTTATCGTGCGTTACATCGTTCAAGACGTTAAGACCCGTGCGCACTGCTTCTCGCCCTACAGCTTTAGCACCACTTGTAAGATAAGGAATTCTTCTAAGCAGGCCTCTGAGAAAAAACCGACACCCCTACCTCTTTGAAAGCTCGAATCAATAAAAACATTTCTCACGCCGGCTCCACCGCCAATTTGGTCTTCGTAGTATTTTATGTAATGACTCATGATGGCATTTTTTTCTTTCTAACAATTGCGTTTAAAGTGAAGTGTAACCGTCAACGTTCCGTATTCGAATGGAATGCGTTGTCCGAGATGATCTCTTATATCGATAACGATGCTCTGAAAACAGTGATGAAGTAGCGGAATGTAGTGTACAGGTGTAAAATTTCTGACAACGTTACTGCCAAATCTGTACTTGGAAGTGTCTAGAGATACAATTCGCAAGAGAGCAGCTTGAGTATCACCGACTGTGTAGGGTTCGCAAATATCGGTGTATACAAACAATTGATCAGGTATAGCGCGAGCAAGAGAGCCAGATCTATTACCACGGGTGACCATGATTCCATCGTCAGTCGAAAAGCTTTCGTCGCCCTTCTGAGTCCTCAAAACCAAATACGCGCCTTAACTTTTCGTTCAATACAAGTAAATGCGATTCTTTGCACTTGCATGTTTTTAACAGACTGTAATATCCCTTTTTAAAACTCGATTTCTTTATAATTAAATGCTCTTGCATCAAACTTAATTTGTTTATTTCGTATGCCAATTGCTCTAAATTCTGGTATATACCGTGTGGAAAAAATTGTTGTCGTTCGTAAGATTCTTTTTGCTGCAAAAAAGCTATGAGAGCTTCCTCTTGTCTAAGGTGTGTAACGGTGCACGGTATATGAATCTCCACGAGTCCAACGATCCAATCTCCACTCAGCCTTATTTCTCGAGAAAGATGAGTAGTAAAGCAGCTGGTCGCATTATCGAGGAAAAAATTTATGCTGCTGTTGCTCGGTAGTACAAGGTAAAAATCGTCGTTACTCTCCATCTTTGAGATCTGCTGCTTTGATCCACGAATTAAATTTGTCAGGGTAACCGAGCCACTTTACGAATACTTGCTTATTCCTGCCTTGACCTTTTGTACGAATAACGCGTTCAATTTTAAATGTCTTGTCGTTATTCATGCGATTTTTACCAACGCGCGCAAGCTCTCCTGTGTAAAAGAAGCCGTCGATAATTTCTCCCTTCAAATCGCGCAGTACATATGTGTATAGATTTTGACGCAGGGAGACACGTTCGATTACAAACACTTCCTCGCTGAAATTTTTTTCATGACCGCGCTCAAAGGTATTTTTTGTACGACTAATGCGAACGTAATCTCCGACACTGTATTTAGCTGTAGCGCCTAACGCCCTCTTTTTAGCGTTGCTTTGATGGCTCGTTTTTCCAAGTTTTCGCGAGCTTTTAAGGCATTTTTTAAATTTACCTCGATGGGTCTCATTCTAGTGCCGCTGTGCAACGTGTGATTGTAAGCATGTACTATATTCTGCACAATATCGATGTATCTTTTCCTGTTTTTGTGAGAAAAGTAGCGCCAAATGCGTTCTCTCAGTGTACGATTCAGCCGCTCGATTTCAGCCGCCTTGATATCGGGGTTTCGAGCAACTCTAAATTATATTTTTCGTTTTTTCAACAACTGTTGACAAGCAGAACCAACGAATTCTTTGCCTTTGTCCGATTGCAAGCAGAGCGGTGATCGGCCTTTAGAGCGTTCGATTATCTTTTTGAAAGCAGCGGCAACCTTGCCGGCTGATTTATCGCACAACGGTTCCATCCAAGCATATTTGATCAAAACGTCTACGACGACGAGTAGGTAGCAGTAGCCGTTATTGTAATCCTTTAACGAAGTCAATTGTAACAAATCACATTCCCAGACATCGTCAATGTTGCTTACATTGTAACGTAATCTCGAAAATCTACGTTTTATAGGCCGCTGAAGTGTATAAGCATCTTGATTGGCGAGCCATTCGTAAATTCGCTTTTCCAGCTGTATCTAGCCTCGTGCGAGGGATCATAATACTGATTTCCGTACTGCATACTATTCTAAGGTCTATTTTAAGCCACTTTTTTCGCTGCATTTCTCGTCAGCGCCGGTGATGAGGTGGCAAGAGGTACCGGAACTTTACGACGTTTTGCCTTATTTAAAGGATTTGTCAATATTTTGCCGATTCGTAAAATTTCTGGATTTCGAATCAGATTGGTCGGTGTCTGATGTTTTGATGAATTTAGCAAAAATTACGCGACCAACGGGAGCCTCGTCTTTATTTCTGCCATACGCAAGTGCATCATTCAGTAGCTCTACAATGTTGGACTGTTCGATAATTTGCCCATCTATACTGACGGTGCCTGTACTATTGAGGCGACCAGGGGCTGCGCCTCTCCAGTGATGTAATAGTAGTAGAGCCTTATGCGCTTGAACTTTTGGTACGTTTTCGAGAATCTCCTCTTCGGTTAAAGGTTCATTTACGTTGTTCTGTTGTTGTTGTTGCTGCTGATGCTAAAATTCTCGCTCTTCCGCTCGTTCACTATCTTAAAAAAAAGATAATGGCGTAAAACTTGTAAATAATGTTTACACTTTTCTTGCTCGTCTTTGTATGCTTTTGACCGAAGAATTTCATATAATTCACTATCTAAGCGTGAAAGATTATCTCCAGGTGTTTGAACGGTGTTTTCCTCTGTCTGCTGCTGCTGCGTAGGTAAAGCAGTGCCACCTTGTTGCTGTTGTCCGTATACTTCTTCGGGAACTAGAATCATTTTTCGAGCTCGCTCTATGCTTTATTGCTCCTGCGTATTCCGGCCAAAAATCTTTGAAACGAAAGCATTTATAATTGGTGCAAGAATTATCGGTAGAAACGAACCTCCACTCTGAAGGAGAGTTCGCTTTTTTCTTAACCAAGTACCTGTCGATTTTTTACAGACTAACTCGTCGTCATCCTCGTCCTCACTCAAGCCGGTCACTGATGTGTTTATCTCACTCTCGCTCTCTTCAAGAGTACCGCGTCTCTGTTTTCCTGAGTTAGATGGAACGGGTAGCGAATCAAGTACGAGGTTGTTTAAATTTTGATGTTCTGTAATTTATTAAAAATATTTGGTACAGACATGTATAAAAATAAAAATGTGTGTGTGTGTGTGTGTGTTTTAATTTTATGGCGTCACGGCAAAGCTTTCATGAGCTCGCACAAGTAGATCCGGCAAATCTATCTCGGTGTACAAGCTCAACTCAAGATTTTCGACCTGGTCGTGAAACCAGCGAATCTCTCGAGCCCTAGGAGCGTTCCGTATACGGCGAAAGTGAACATTCACTATTTCCGCATACGGTAACACTGCAAGCACGTCCTTCGATGAATTTAAGCTCCTCCGGAGAACTTTAAGAAAAAATAATAGAATGAGTTGTGGTTTTAAAATGAGAAACGTTTATAAAAATAAAAATCATACTTTCATTCAATCGACGATCGAAGACATCCTGCTCATTAAAACTATTGTACACCAGACGTGCTCTACCCTCTATACGGTGAAACTCCCGCTCAGAGTTTCGCCCACGTCTGCTGTAAAATGCACAAAGCATGTCGCGTCTTGTGTGCCGGGCATCTTGCTGCTCTGTTGTCTCCTCGACAGGAGTTGTAGGCGCACCTAGAGGATTGCTAAGTATTCCTCGATATAGAGCAGCTGTTGGTTCCGTAAACGCCGCCAAGGCCTGGGAAATTTCCCGCTGCCTTGTGATGGCCTCCTGCTCCGCTTCGTTGGAGTCGTTGTCTTCCTTAGAGTCCGAAATGACAATTATAGACGGAGCAGGAGAAGCCTGAGATCGCTACTGCTCATCCTTCGCTGGAGAATCGTCGATGTCGATCCCTGAGCGCGGCTCCTCTAACTCACACACAGCGTCATCAGCCTCGCTCTCGCTGTCAGGCTGCTGCTCTTCAGCCGCAGGAGGCTTCTCGCTCTCGCTTTCACTTTCGCTAATTTCACGAATGGGACTCGCGATGCTATTGATCACTTCAGTGGTCGTATCGCTCATCCTATCAGCATCAGCGAGTAAATCACGATATGCT
>JAWWEO010020272.1:0-10813 GCA_035582975.1 Ormyrus labotus | reverse complement strand
ATCTCAATCCTATCATTAAAAAAAATTAAAATTATGTTTTTCAAAAATCGAAAATTTGCGATAAAACAAAAACAAATCAGCTAAACAAAAAAAGATTTTTTTTGCCGCCATCGCAAAAAAAAAGCACAAAAAATGAGTCGTGAACGATGAAAATCCGTTCAGTAGAAGCTGAGATCCAGGCGTATACACACACACGCACACACACACACACACACACACACACACACACACGCGCGCGCACATCCATATGATTCAGAACGCTGAGCAAGAAGAAAAGAAGATATGGGATAGGATACAGGAGAGGCTGGACTCAATGTATAGTGTAGTATCAAATGCAACCAACATCCATAAGTCCTTCAAAAGCGACCTATCGAATGTCATGACCCTCGTGAAGCGTCTGGAAGGAGGAAGCGAGGCGCTGAGAAAAAAAAAGGAGAGCTTTGGGCTTATGCTAAGCAAGGTGGAAAATCTGCCAAACGATGAGGCTACCAAAAAGAGGGACAATTCTATACAGACAGGTGTACATAACTCGGTGAAGGCACGTATACCAAGTAAGCGTAAGGCTTCGTCACCATGCCCGTTAGAGGAAAAGAAGGACCGAAATTCTAAGAAAAAGAGGACAAACCAGGAAGAAATTCCCGGCCCAAGTACACCAAGAATATCCTCGCAAGGGAATACGCTGGAAAGCCTCATGGTTGCATACATGTTACATAGTATTGTAGGAATATTTCTCATCATGGCTAATATAGCAAAGCAACATTGGAGCAACATTGCTCCAACATTCAATGTTACATGGGTATTTTCGAGTGCAATATACGATTTTTTAACACATTCGCAAGATTTGTACTCTTTACCAAAAAATGATAAATTATGCATATTGTGCATGTTGCGCTGTTTGTGCCCAAGCCAAAAGTGAGGGCATATGGCGCTAGGAACTAGAGAGAGATAGGGAATCAATGTAGCACTTTTTACGATTTGCGATTGAATTGGGTGTGTTAAAATAGTACATTATATCCTGCTTCGCTCGGGTGACAAACTTTGCAAAAAACGCCTACTTTAAACATGTTTAGCATTTACTATTTTCCTATTATGTGACTGCGCACTTTGAAGATTTTAAAATCGCCTTTACGCCTCCTGTATCAAAAAATATTGCTCGACAAACGTGAGAAATATGATTCTCGGAAGAGGGTGATTATCATCCTCTTCCGAGAATCAAATTTTTCGCACTTTTATCCCGTTTATTTCACTAGCGTGTAAAGCACTCAGTGCGTAACGTATACCCCGTTGAAAATATCTGGCCGTATACCAGGACGGATAATCCACCCGGATTTTAGCCGGATTACAGTCTGATAGGACGAATTTTCAGTGAAATATATATATAAATGTTATGTATATTATGCCAAACTGCTGCCTTGAATTTTTTCAGATTTTTAAAAATGGTGGACACCCTTTAAAAAAATCATTTTTTTTTATTTTTTGCCATATTACGTGCCTAAAAGCTGCTAGAAAAATGTTGTTGTCCTTTAGGTTGAATCAAGTTCATCTCAAGGTCAAACTAATAAAAAAACCTGAAATCATACATTTACATGAGGTTCAGAGGTCACTAATGTGAATTCAGAGATAACCCTACAAGCTTATTTTCAAGTGAAGGTCATTTCAAGGTCAAACTAAAGAGAAAGCGTGTATTGCATTTCAACCAGTGAATATATAGATTTTTATGCAGACTATAATCACAAATAGAACATATACGCCCATAAAGATTTTGACACTTTTAACTATTTATATTAATCTATCGATTTTCACCATCACCTTAACTTTAAAGTGGTACGTAAAAGTCGATAAGTATATCGAAAAAGTTTGAGATGACACAATTGTTGTAGATGATTACATATTGTATTTGTTAAAGACCTTGTCGGATATTTCCTATGCAAGTGCATGTGTCTACACACACTACGCATATGGAAAATCTCACTCGCATACCTAATCGCGTCGGCTAATGACGACGGTAAGTAGACAAACAGAAGTGCAAACATTTACTTCAGACCTTCATCTAAAGGTTATCTTGCAAGATTGAATTATCTCCAAATTCTATATATCCACTGGTTGAAATACAATACAAGCCTGCTCTTTAGTTTGACCTTGAAATGACCTTGACCTGAAAATAAGCTTGTAGGGTTATCTCCGAATTCAGATCAGTGACCTCTGAACCCTACATAACTGTATGATTTAATTTCAAATCAGGCTTTTTTATTAGTTTGATGTTGGGATGACCTTGACTCAACCTTAAGGTGACCTTGCAGATTTGAGTTACCTCCAAATCCATGTTCAGCGACATCAAAAACCTATGAACCCACTGATTAAAATATAATAGTAACATTTTCTCTAGTTTGACCTTGACATCACCTAGACTTGACCTGAAGGTGAACTATAACAGGATCAAGCCATCTTCGAATTCAGATTGAATGAAGCCTAAAACCTATTGACTATAAATACCTATAACCCACACAACAGTATGTTTGAAATTAAATGCAAGCCTTTTCTTTACCTAACAAACCTTAAATCTTGAAATGACCTTGGCATGATTTAAAGGTGATATTACACGTTCAAGTAATTTCCAGAATTAAGTTCGGCTACCCCAACAACATGTAACTACTGGTTGAATTTATTAAAGACCGCAGTTAACAAAACAATCACCTAGAAACTTAGTCAAGCTTAATCTGGCGTACGGCTAATATCAGCCAATAAACTATGCATAAGATCACTTTGGGCCCGTGAGAACTTTTGATCAGGAAATCGAAAATTACAACATACCCCGCTATTTTAGCTTAATCGACTGGGACCCATTTACTATTCATTTTGTGCGGACTTCTTTGATGCTCCGTATTCCTCGTTTCTGAAATAATGAGAAGTAATTATGTCTTTTTGGATAAAATAAAGGTCAAAAAAATTTTGTTTAGCAGCTCTTAGGCACGTAACATGGCAAAAAATAAATTATTTTTATTTTTTTAAAGGATGTCCACCACTTTTAAAAATCTGAAAAAATTCAAGGGAGTAGTTTGGCATAATATACACAATATATAATTTTTTCAGCGAGGTGTTAGTTTTAATTTTTTTTTTTTATTGCAATTTGAAATTTTCAAACGTATATCTATATATACGGTGACTATTAGAAAAATCAGAAAAAGGTTTTTTTTATAGAATTTTTTAATATCTTAAATTTTCGCACAAACTCGTCAAAATTGAGCCACTGGATCTCGTTATATCGCCAAAAAATGATATTTGGATTGTTGTCACTAGGGGGAGCCCCTTACGAGCTAGAGGGCTAAAAACTTTAGGAAATTAGTCTTTTTCTATGCCTTATACGATCAAATTTTTTTTATAGTGATTGGTTTAGGGCCATTTTTCACTATCACCCACTTATAGATTTTTCTCGTTATATTGAAACCAGATGTATAGAAAAAGCAGAAATATATGGAAGCCACAGATATTGTAGACGATGTCAAATACATAGTTCGATTGAAAATTTAAATTTACCTCGAGAAAATTCTCGAGCTTATCTAAAACTATAACACATAAAAATGTTTTTAAATCTTGCCAAAAAGAATTGCAACAGATAATTAATTTGCTATGACAAAGAATGGAGAATACATTAAATTGTACAATTTCTTGTGAACGACACCTAAGATGTAGAATTCGTGATCTGTAAAAAAAGTAGATGTTCAAAACTGTTTTAGAAATTCCTCACGCGAGATCTCATGTGAGATATCATGTGAGGTCATGTGAGATATCATGTGAGATCTTACGTTATATTTTTCAGCTGGGAAATAAATATTCGTATTAATTAGATTTTATGAACTGTTAAAAATAAGTTTATTTTTTATTAGAAATAGTTTATTTTGGTATTAAATTTTCTATAATAAATAATTTATAATCTATATTTTAGTACGTAAATAATAAATATGTATTTTTCTACACCATTAATCACAACATTCAACGGCAAAAAATCCCCTAAACGAAATATCTAAAGAAAACCACTTCATTTAATCCGTGATTTAAGTCTCTTGATAGAATACCGCCAATTAAATAGTAAATTACACTAGTAAGTCAGATTAATATCCGCCTCCTGAACAGATAAATACACACAAATATTCTGCTCAAAACCTATCTATTGAATGAAGAGATTATTCATACATCCCGCTAAAAATTCACATGAATATCCATATGAAAATCCGCCCTGATTTCCCGTTAAAAATCCTCCCTAATATCGGCTAAACATTTGCAGGATATCCTACTAAAAATTCGTCCTGATATTCTATTGAAAATTGCTCGGATATCCAGCTAAAATTAGCTCTGATGTCCTGATAAAAATTTATGTGAATATCCTGCTCACAATCCAACCTGCTCTCTGGCTAAAAATTTACCCGGGTATTGCGCTAAACATCCGCCCTGATAATCCTTTGAAAATCTGCCAAAATATTCCGCCGAAAATCCACCCTGATATCCGGCTGAAAATCTGCCGGATATCCCGATAAATATCCACGTGGAGGTTTGGCGGAAGATCCATCCTGGTATCCCGACGAAAATCTGCCTGGGCATACCGCTGAAAATCCACCCTGATATCCGGCTTAAAATTAAAGTGATATCTGCTTGAGATCAGAGTAATATTCGTTTCGATCAAAAAAATATCAGCGTGAAATCCAGCCGGATATCCAGCTGAAAATCCGCGTGGATACCCGGCTGAAAACCTGCTCTGATATCGGGGTAAAAATTCTCGTGAATAACCGACCGAAAATACGTCTTGATATCCCGCTAAAAATCCGCCCTTATATTTCGCTAGAAATCCGATCTGTCAGGGTGATATCAGCGTGAAATCCGGCTGAAATCCGAGTGGATTATCCATCCTGATATTTTCAACAGGGCAACCTCGCTTTACTCGAGTGACAAACTGTACCCGGGGAAAAAATGCCTACTTTGGACACTAGTTGCATTATGTATTATTTTAATATTACGTTGTTAATAATATCATTTAAGGACGTTCACATGAAAATTCAATTTCTTAGGATTTGCTTGAAATTTGAACTACATGTCAATTTAAGTATACTTTGTAACTGGTAAAAATTTCAACCCACCTTGCGATACTAAAATTTGAGAAATTCAATGTTGAACTTGAGCTTATTAGTTCGGAGTTCCTATGGTAGGCCTCTCCAGGCAGCATATTTTTACAGATAGCAAAAGCAGTTTTCTTTGGATTGTTGTGAAAAACTGCTTTATGATTCTATGGAATATGCAGAATAATATGGTACCAATTATATAACAGCTTCAGATACTAATTTTGACGATACAGGTATTCGAAAGATAACTCCTATGTTATTTGTATATCTATATGTATAGTGTTAGCGCGCGAGCACGTTTATTGTGAAACATTGTTTTAATACTGTTGCTTTTACAATAAATTTTTTTTACTATTTTATTCGTATTAGATACTAACTATAGAAGGCTATCACTATAAATTATGGAAATAAATTACAATTTTCAAAATTCCAATAAAGTTGACCACCGTTGCTACGTGTAAACGTCCTTAAGTAACCTTTTCTTTTGGCAAATGATTAATAAACAAAAAAAATGTAATCTGTGGTTAATTACGTAACATTAACAAGATGTAAAATTGGAAAAATAAAACACAATCAAATAATTTATATGAAGTTTCATTTTTCAATACTCTGTAGGTGAATACTTTGAACTTATTTTCTGCTTTTTTGACTTTTTTTATACTGCTTTTGATTTCTTTAAGTGAATTTAACTACCTTTCTGTTTATTTAACTTATTTTGGTTTATTTTGATTGTTTTCGGCTATTTTTGTCTTCTTTACTTTTTCTTTCTTTTCCCGGATTATATTTTATATTTTATGGTTCCAATTGTTCCAATCCCAATGGTAATATATCAAGAATGAAAAAAAATTTTAAAAACTAAGAAAAATTAAGAAAAGCTAAAAATAGTTTTAAAAAATTAGTCTTATTTTCATCAAGGACGCGAACGCATATTTTTTATTTCTCCCTAGGAAGAAAAAGAACTACATTAGTCCCTCCAAATAGTTATTAGAAACTGAGTTTTACGCCCTGAGTGTTAAAAAATATTATTTGTACAAGGATCAATGTACCAATAAATAACTATTAAGAATTTGTTAAATTACAACACATTTTTAACATCAATAAATTTTAAATAGTTTCCCTTGGGGATGTCGAAGCCGGGCTATTGCTGTCTCTCTCGCACATATTTCTTTTTCTCTGAATACTAAATAATTACTGTCACAATATGTAAGAAAAGGTATTTCCCGTGTAGGTATATCAATAACATATTATATTCGACCTGATTTATAGCAAAAAAATTACTTTTGAAGATATAATTTGACAACTACAAAAGTAAAGAGTTAGGTTAGAATCTCGTACGTGCGAGAGAGACAACTGCCCAGCTCCGACATACCCTTAATAATAAAATTTTATAATAAAAACGTAAACGTAATAATAGGAAGCGAAAAACGACTTCTGCTTAAAAAACCCATCATGTAAAAAATACTAGTGAATAACCACTTTGTTTGTGAAAAATCATCTTATATTCCAATGGAATACATTTAAATAAAAAGGCTAGATTAATTCATCTACGGAATCAGAGAATTATGATCGAATAGTACTTTTCGCCACAAGGCTACGCTGGCCCTCGTGCACACGGATCGCGCTCGAGGCATAAAAGTCTAATTACGCCCGTGTGACTAACATTATTTTTTGATGTAGGGGTGTATAAATTCGTTTTTACTTCCTATTTTACGGAGGCGTAAAATCGCGTATATACCCTTATTAGACAAAAAATTCAATTTTACATTGTTTTGTAGAAGGGCGTAAAATCGCAATTTACGCTCTCAAAACAGTGCGTAAAAATAAATTTTACGCATCTATGCATCGAAAAACTATTTTTTCTGCCCTCCGGCCGGAAAGCGGCACGTTTCGGGCCGCTGCGCGAAACAAAGTTGCCGCTTTCCGGCGACGTGTAGCAGAAAAATAGTATACACACCTTGGCCAGTATAAAAGAAAGCCTCAGATCACACGTTTGTCAATCTTGGCTTCGCCTCGGCCGACAATTACGTGTGATCTGAGACATTTCTTATTTTACTGGCCTAGGTACGTAATATACTATTACGCTCTTCTACAATACAACGTAAAATTGAATTTTTTGTCTAACAAGGGTATACATGAATTTATGTACCCCTGCATCGAAAAATAATGTTCGTCACACGGGCGTAAAAGTCCATTTTATGCCATTGTGGCGAAAAGTACTATTAATAGAACGATTTATAAAACAATTTATAAGTTTTGCAAGTGTTACACAAACTTATTCTAAGTATTGGCGGCGACTGTTGATCATTCATCGAAACACAGGCTTCAAAATTATTCCGTTCCGTGACTTGTTAATAAAGAAAAACAATTTTTTTTTTAAATATGGATTTTATAATAATAATTTGCCTAAAAAATCTCTAATTTATAATGCAAAAGCAATATACTGAAAACTGATTGCTGCCTTGTAGTAACTCGGGCATTTCATATTAGTGTTATGTACTCTGATTTCTCTATTCTTATTGAGTATGCAGCACTCAAGAGTTCTGTATATGAGACACCACCATACCTTTGTTTTTAAGATCGATGATTCGCGAATGTATGATCGGTCTGACCTTGATAGATCTGGATTTTCAGATATTTTAATCTTAGAATTTTAAAATATTCTTATTTTTAAGGAAGAAAAACTATTTTAAGTGATTTGGTTTATGAAATTGTATAGTACCTGTCATGACCTTTAATTACCAGTACAAAATAATTATTTTCTCTCGAGATCATTTGATGTTAAGTTAAACACATTTTTAAATCACTAACCAACTTACTAAAGTGTTTTTGGTGTTGAAAATAAGCATATCTTAAACTTCTTAAGAGTGCTCTACTGAAATTGCCCAAGTCCGAACTGACCGTGGTGCCTCCTTCAACTATGAAAATCTTATTTACTAATTTAAAATCAATTAACAACGCTAAATCCAGTAAATAAAATTTTCCCACCTGTAGGTAATATCAAAATATATTTCAAAAAAAGTTTCACGAAGAAAGGAGTGAAAATAGAAACGCAATCTGGAGGAAACAATTTGAAGACGCAGCAGAAGAACATAACCAATATACTGTTGTAACTTGAAATGCTTCCTCCAGATTACGTCCCCACTTTCAATTCTTTCTGTGAAATTTTTTGAAAATATACTTGGATATTACCTACAGTAGAGAAAGCTATGAAATCAGTTTTTAATTATCGTTTTTTAATATAAATTAGAAAATTCGTAATCTGGAAGAAACAATTTGAAGAGTGCTCTACCAGGCGATTAGTACGCCACCAAACGTTCAAAGTATATTTTTCTAATTTATATTAAAAAATGATAATTAGAAACTAATTACATAGCTTTCCCCACTGTAGATAATATCCAAGTATATTTAACAAAAAATTTCACAGAAAGAATTGAAAGTGTGAACGTAATCTGGAGGAAGCATTTCAAGTTACAACAGTATATTGGTTATGTTCGTCTGCTGCGTCTTCAAATTTATTCCTCCAGATTGCGTTTCTATTTTTACTCCTTTCTTCGTGAAACTTTTTTTGAAATATACTTTGATATTACCTACAGGTGAGAAAACTTTATTTACTGAATCTAGCGATGTCAATTAATTTTAAATTAATAAATAAGATTTTCATAGTTGAAGGAGGCGCTACGGTCAGTTCGAACTTAAGCAATTTCGGTAGAGTCCTCTTAAGACGCAGCAGACGAACATAACGCTATTGAAAATATCCGGCAGGATATCCGCTCGGATGGATCGGATTCCGGCCGGATTTTAATCCGACCGGATCAATAGATAGGCGAATTTTCAGTACGATATCCGGCCGGATTTTCAGCTATATCCGCCCGGATATCCTTCTCAAAATCCGCCTAAGTAACCCGGAAATCAGCCCGAATATCCTGCTCAAATTCCATCTGGTGAGTCCGGGAATCCGCCCTACTTTTGTAGCTTGAAATGTTTCCTCCAGATTACGTCCTCATTTTCTATTCTTTCTTTGTGAAATTTTTGTTAAAATATACTTGGATATTACCTACAGTGGGGAAAGTTATGTAATTAGTTTCTAATTATCGTTTTTTAAACATAAATTAGAAAACTGCACTTGGAACGTTTGATAATAACTATATTTAAATGTTTTTATTAACTTTTGCTTATTAAGTGCATAAAGGAGACTTAACTGAACACTATAAACCGTATAAAAATGAAATTACATAAAAATAATCTGCTTTCTCGGTTTTTAAAATCAAACATTTTGTTTTTCTTAAATATCGCTTCCAAAAGTGCCTAAGTTTCAATTTTTATTTATTTTACACTCAATTGGCTCATTTTATTCGTTTAAGTACTTCCTATCGATTCACGAACATCAAAATTGGAAAAGAGCTTTTTGTTAAAGGGGTTATATACCGAAAAAATTTCAAAAAATCAATTTTTTTTTATTTGATTTTTTGATTTTACACTTTATCCAAAACTTAGAAAAAAATTTTCAGACACAAATTTAAAAAATTTTAAAAGTTACGGCTTAAAATGTAATTTTCTAAAAATACTAAAATTAAGATTTGCTAAATAAATCACTGTAAAAATAGTTTAATTATAATTTTAACATTGTCAAACATTTTTCTATCATGCTTTAAAAATTTTGGTTAATTTGATAAAGAAATTTCAATTTTGAAATTTTGAATTCAGCGTGCTCATCGCGCTTCAGTCGTGTCGCCACAGTTGCCGCAGGCTGTGCGTTTTGTCAGCTGATCGCTTTTTAGTCCTAATGTTTTGCCTCAAGTGTGCGCTGAGGTTAACTATATTGTTTATTCTTTGAAGCAAAGTGTAAAATCATTCAAAAAAACTATTCTTGGACACAATGCTACTATTTCAAAGCAGGTAAATGTTAAAGTTCCATTAACATTTCAAGCTGTCAGGCTAAAGAGAACGTTTATTTTTCTGTTTCAGGTCGTCATTAACCATCATTTGACTTTATTTTGGAGCTTTTTTGATAGGTTTGTGCCTCAAATATTTATTATAAAAGTGTAATTTTTAAGTGCCATTATAGATTTGCAATTTTCAGTAATGTGGCAGCATTACATTATGCCACAGACATTATGCTGCTTTAAACATCATACATCTGGAGTATAACCATCTGCAATTTATTGAAGAAAAATAGTTATACAGTTATTGAGTTAATAATGATCCTGATATTTTACTAATGCTACGTGCCATCAATAATAATGTTCGACAAAAAAGTGCCCCGATTGTCTTCAGAAGATTCCAGTTATCTTTTCCATGTAAAATTGGAGTGCGAAAAGAACATCTTTAATCAGCTTTAACCATTCAATAAAAGTGATAATTATAGTGTAAGAAATTTGTGCTGTGCCAAGTGTTAAGTTTTCAGAAGTAAATAACAAGTTCTTTTAATGTTCTTTTCTGAAAACTTTGGTTATTTGGAATTTGGCGTCAACTCCTGTTTGAACCGTTCCACGGATTGACATGAAACAGGGTTTAAAATCTTTGTTTTTTATGTCATTTAGGCCCAAAGCTCTGAAATAGTGGAATTTTTTTGGTTTAGTATTTTTAAACCAAGAAAAACTGATAAAATTTCAAAACTTTAATAAAATTTAAAAATACTAAATCAAAAAAATTCCACTATTTCAGAGCTTTGGGCCTAAATGACATAAAAAACAAAGATTTTA
>JAWWEO010020271.1:0-10829 GCA_035582975.1 Ormyrus labotus | reverse complement strand
GAAAATACTTACGTCAGATACTGCAACAAGGAAACTATTAGTGAAAATGCTGCAAGATGGAATTAATACTAATAAAGTGAAGCCTTTACCTAGCATAAAGTATAGTCTAAAATCTGTAAATGAAGCCTTCCAAGCTTTGATGCAGAAAAGTAAATTAGGAAAGGTAATATTTATATCTTGTTTTTAATTAAATAATTTTCTTGAAATAGTGAAATATACAATCGATTATATGTTTTATACTTCTTCTTTTTAAATTGTTTAATATGATGCTCTCATAATTTTTAGATCATAGTTAAAGTTCAACCAGAAGGATCAAATGCAGATGAAGTTTGTGGTATTCCTCGATTGTGGTGTACAAAAAAGAAATCCTACTTAATAATTGAAGGTTTAACAAATTTTGGAATGGAGTTGATTGATTGGCTTATAACGCGAGGAGGAAGGCATTTTGTTGTAACATCTTCAAGAAAAAATGATAATCGTGGTTTCCAAAACATCCGGTTAAAGTTGTGGCAAAGTTATGGAGTTCAAGTAATTTTACGAACGCAAACTGACCTTTCGCAGAAACAAAATATGAAAAATTTATTTAAGGAAACTATATCGCTTGGGCCAATCGATGGAATTTTTGATTTGCAACGAATTGATGCTAAATCGAATAATTCTTCTGATTTGATAACAAAAAATTTAGATGAAGAATCTAGATCTTGGTGCCCGGAATTAAGATTATTTATTATCTGCAAAGCAAAAATAAATTGTGGAAGTTTGTTATTAACGAAAAAACTAGAATATTTTAATAGCAAATATAATGTCCAAGACCAAGCAGTAGAAGGAATACTGGAGAGAAGAAAAAAAGCTGGTTTACATGGATTAATAATTAAATATGATCTTATAGAATCCACAAATCAAAATACGAATATTGTTAACACGAACATAATTTTACCCCCTGTATCAAAATATATACAAAAAATCGATGAAGCTTTAGGAAGCGAAGAACACACTGTTGAAGTTTCATATATAACTTCACCAACTCTAGAGGTTAGTTCATTATTAACTTATATATACTTTATTTTTTATGTAAACATAAAGTAATTAAAATTATTATAATATTTATATTTATAATCATCAACATATAGTATAAAAGCTGTATATAATTTAAAACACATTTAATAATTAAAATAAAATTATATTATTTAGGTTGCTCTAGATCCTTACGACATAGAAAGAGAATTACAAGATATTGATAGACGAGAAACTACAAATTTCAAGAAAAGTCTTTACGATAATGAAGGATCGTTTAGACAAATAATAGAAGAATTAGCAATGTAGTCAAAAAATAAAATTTCACAATAGTATATAAATAAATCATCCTTCACCTAATGATATGTAACTAGATTTAAATTTAACTTATGTAATTATTTAATTTAGCATAATAATAAAATCTTTTTATTAATAATTTGAATAAAATATTCGACTTATTTTAATTAAAAAACCATATAAACGTAGGAAGCAAAATTTATTAATTACAAATAAAAACAATAAACATGCAATAAATAAATATGATTTTACACCACATAAGTTTAATACAAAAGAGGTTTCATCATTTAATTAAATCCGTCTCAAATCGTTTGCTGTTTAATAGAAGAGTCTTTCTTACATATAGCTGTGAAAGAGAAAAATCATTTTTTTTAAATATAATTTAAAAAGAAGAAATCATAAAAAATATATTTTTAAAATTTTTATTTATAAACAAATAAAACTTAAAACAACAATTGAAAATAATAAATTAGTTCAATCGATCAGTAAATTTTAATATCTAAATTCAATAAAATGGATAAAACAAATAAGTAGAACGAACTGTGGGTTATCTATAAGAAAGAATTTCCTTTACCATGAAATTCGACTGGAATTCCAGGTATTTTTATTTAGACGAAAGTCATCCGACGGCGCCTATTTTACGGCGCTTGTGGCGCCTTCCAGGGCATTCCCTTCTGTACTATATTGCTCGAAAAAAGTAATTTTCGAACACAAGCTGATCTTTAATAAATGAAAGTATAAAAAGAAAACTGTGTCTTAAACAAAGTAATTTATAACTATGATGAAACTTCTTTAATAAATTAAATGGTATTAAAATATGAATGCTGAAAATTATTATAATAATTTTATAATTAATGAAAATATAGTTTATTTTAATAATAAGCTGCTATTTAATTTTAATATCATGTAGTACTAATAAATTAAAATATCGATATTAATTATCAAAATTTAAAGGATTCATGTCTGATTAATTTGAATACGCCTTGCAGAAGTATATTGATCGTTTATTCAACTTATTATTATTATTACTATTATTTTGTAAGGATTTTTATTATGCGAAAGAGTCTGCTCAAGAATTACTTGCGAAATGAGTTTTAAAATCGAAAAAGTATTCTGTAATGTGACGAACGTTTAATTTGGCCCCCTATGATACTTCTGAATCTCTCCTTCTGTTATGGCTTTTATCCTTCTTTTTGGCTGTCTCTGTTTTTACATTAACTCATCGAGTAAAAAACCGGAAAGAGACAAAGAATCCGAGCAAACGAGAAAAAGAGAGACAAGAACAGGGTCCGCATGGTCGACACCATAACTCACCGAATTTTTCCTCGTCGCATCTGCGTCGTCGACCACTCAGGTCTTAATGGATTTTAGTTCTCCCTCGTCCCTCCTTAATGGAATTGTATAGCTTCGTGCAAGCACATCATCTGCAAAAAGCGCCCGTTGGCAATAGATAAGGGGCATTTTATTAGTTTAATAAAGGACATTTTGCAACTATTATACTTCAAAATAATGTGTAAGTCTAAGTGCTACAAGTAGTCTTTAAAAACAATATCTACTGCAAAATCCAAGTGAAAATTTTGTTAAGGGAGGAATCCCGTGTAGAACGTCAAAAATTAGCCAATTTTCAAGAATTTTTTTGGACGATAAGGAACAAAATAAATAGATCTAAAATTTTATGATCTTTTTACATATGTTTTGAGTTGTTTTAACAATTTTTTTTATTTTAAAATAATAACTAACTGAATTATATTGAAAAGTCTTGAGTAAGTCGTGAAGCAATGTTTGACACGATGTACACTCTAGCGCCATCAATAATAATCTACAACAGTCAGGAAAGAAAAACTGGTTAATGTAGTCCTGTAGCCAATTGATGAGACTCCGTTTGAAGAAAAAAATCAAAAATTGTAAAAATGGTAGACATAAAACCAAAAACCTTCATTTTTTTTTAAAACTTGCTCTTTTTTTTGCATTAAAAACAAGTTTATTTTCTAAATATTAATGTTATGTGAGGTTCATCTAGGAGTCATTAGTATTATTAAAACGTATGTTAAATTTGAAGCCAATCGGTTGAATACTTTTTGAGTAATCGTGTACACCGATTTTAAACTTTGGGAAAAAAAAAGTTTCGAGAAAAAAGCGTTTGAAGTTTCGCTATGTCCATATAGCCGCGCGTAAGTGCACCCCGAATATAGGCTTTCATCAAAATAGTTTTGACTTTTAACCCAAACAGTAAATTTTATTGCATTTTACAGATGTCAAAGTAAGTTTTAAGACAATAAAAAAAATGGATTTTTTTAAGCTTCTACACGGGATTGCCCCCTTAAACTAGTAAAATCCAACACTTTTCGCGCGTACTATTCTCTTTTTTTCAGGTAATGCATGCAATTTTTCAGTATAATTTTACTTTACTTGATTTAAACATATGATAGGATATTCTACTAATTTTAAAAATACTAATTTTAAAAATAAAATATTAATCCTTTTATTTAAGTATTTCAATTTAATTATTTAGTTTCAAGTATTTACGAAAATTCAAATCTATCTTATGTAACAAATTCTCGCGCGTATTCCTTATCGACCAATCAAAATCAGTCTTTAAAGGCTTCGCGATATCCGGCCATCACTTTTTTAAGAGAAGATCATACATAAATCATACAAAAAATAATATAAGCTAGAGGAGTTACGAAATACATTGAAATTTTCGCATTAACATAGGGTAAAATTCTGCAATATCAGTACTATACTATTTATAAGTTATAAGAAATATATTTTTTCATTCGAGGCCTCGTTTTACGAAATGTTTCACCGCTCTTTTATTATATATATATCTATTATTTTCATAAAAATAGTCGCAAAACTATAAGCGCAAAAGTACTTTTTAGAATTGAAAATAACCCTTATTTTCAAATAAAACGTAAATTAGAATGAGTTACTACAGGGGATTTATTTTTAAGTACCACAATAAAATTTATTATGTTCTGTTCTAAAAGTTATTTATTTTGTATTATAAAAATTTTTACATTTCTAATTACGCGCGCTCTTTATAATTTTAAATGTTATAAAAACCTATCTGATTCTGACTTAATTCGCCTAACCTAAACAGAACTTTTCATATGCAATTTTTCGCATGTACCATGTGTAATGAACCTTCTTTATATATCAATTTACTCTAAATTCCTTTTTGAGAGATAGATCTTCATACAAATAAAAAAAAATTTACCGAATTATTATTCAGTTTTCCTCCATTACGACCATATTTTCTCTGATCCTGATGATTCACACCAAAAATACATGTATAATATAAATATTATTCCGCGTAATGGCGTAATCGAAGGGCTTTAATTTGTAACCTAACCCGCAACAACTTGACGTCAGATCATGCGCGCAACGTATTATTCCATAATTTTACTATGTTACACATTAAAACTTTTTATCGTCAGATGCTGATTTGTAAAAGTAACGTTTATAATTGTTTGTACTATATATTATAATATAAAGTTTATATTATATTCAAATAAAATTCAATAATGTTTGTTTCAATATTATTATTATTATAAGTAATTTTTACAACGTAATGTTAAGTTTCAACTCTGCTGCAATATCTTGAATAATCATAACAGTTATAAAAATTATAAAGAATATAATAATAATCATGTACTTGTAGTAAAAATATACATAAAGCAAATCCCTATGTATTATAGTAATTTTTGTTTAAATTACAATTTTGTGAGATAGAAGTTTAATAACTAAATAAAAAGTCATTCAAGCTGACTGACGAACTGACCTTTTGCAGATACTTTATAACTATTTGGTGTTTCCTACGTAATATAAAATATAAATTTATAATTTTTTAGTTCAACCAAATACCAAGGAGATGATATTATCTACTTTCGATATCATCCTAAGAAAAGAAAAGGTAATGTAATAATTTATGTAAAACAAAAATTCGAATTAACATCTAGCCTATGTTTAAACATAGGCCAGATGGGCAGTCCTGTAAAATTACGTGTATTGTGATGAATCAAATGAAAATCACCGTTTTTTACTTAACTTCTTTAAATAAATTTTTATAACGATGTTTTCTGTATTCATTTTATTTGACTGTGCTTACTATACAAAGTTGTAGCATTATTACAACGATACTTTCATAAAACTTTAAATATACTTAGCAAACCAATTTAATTATTTAGTAGGTTTTTTGTATTCTAATATCCAAAATATTATCTACAATGAATATATGCAAAATACACTTGTAACATTTACTTCATGTACTGTTTCTATTAACGAACCAATGGATTTTAGTGATAATTTCAGCCTTAAATCAGAATTATTTTCATTTACACTTTCTTGTGGTATTAATAAATTAGAATGACTAAGAATAAATACTTAATTTAATAGTTGTTATATCTTGACCTTTTGAGGAGAAGACTTTTATACACATGTTTATATTTTTAATCTCGAATATGGTCGGATTTTGAAATTGATTTTTAATGTTTATTTGACTTACTGGCTCTTATTCTTGTAATTCCTTCTGTGATGTTGGGAGAGGGAATTTGAACACTGATTTGACACGGAGCACGTTAGTTTATGTAAAAAATTGAACTTTTATTTTTGCTCTGGAATTTGAAATGCAAAGGTTTTAATAGCTTTAGAATTACGCGATAATATTGAGTAATAAATCTTACAAATTTTAATGAAGTATACGGAGTTCTTAAATGTACTTAGCGAGTATGGAAACTTGCTGCCTTACAATTCGAATTAAAGTTCAGCCGAAAACGTTGGTGAAGATCGAAATCACGATGAGGACTGCTCCTGAGGCCCATTGAAAGAATATTTATGTTTCTTTTTGTTTTGGAATGATTCAATTTGTTGAACAAGATTAGCAGTTTTATTTCAACACTCTTCTAGCTTATTGCTGATGAAATTGCCGAATTGACCGACTTTAATAAAAGTTTTTAAAAATTATTAATGAGGTTATTAATTAATAGGATACGTCATGAGACGTAACGTAGTTGTAATAAAAAGTGCTTTAAAAAATATGAAAAATTTTACATTGTGTGTTACTCTGTATTCAGTTTGGGAATAGTATTCGATAATAAAGACATCTAGTAGTATAGCCATCAGTGTATTAGTAAAAATCTTTCTTTCACAACAGCATTATTGTAGTAAGATTTAAAATAACATTTTAGAAATTTATATTTATATTTATTATTTAAAAATATTAAAATCATTTAGAATTGTTACGAAGCATTAGTAATAAATGTTTTGATTAGATTACAATGAATTATATACAATAATAAATAAATAAATAAGCAAGTAAAATTGTAAATTATTTAATAAATTATATAAAATAATAATAATTAACGTATCTATGAAACGATCGCTCTGATTCACAAACAAGGCACGATTTAATATTTAAATTCTTATTTCATATTATTATTTAAATATTTAAACTTATTTATATAATACTGGAATTAAAAGGCTATATTCACTGTGTTTTAAATTGTATACGCTTATTCTCTTTTAAAGCTATCCGCACTCACGAACTGTGCGAGAGAGACAGCTTACCACTATCTGCCCTCTGTCTCTCTCTTTCCGAGCTTCAGTTGGCTAAATGGCTACCCCAATGCACAGTCTATACTTTTTGTCTATGATTCCAACCTCTTACGTAACCACGTGATCAGGGGTAGCCAATAAAATTACGATTAATTTGCCTTTATTCGAAAGCTCATCATTTTATTAAATTAATGCATTTATCTACAATCCATTGCATAAAGGAGGATGTCCATGAATTAATGGCAAGCGGACCAGACTATTGAAAAGCTTATGTGTAAATATATTCTCCGGGTTATTTTTGAAAGTTTAAAGCCTTATAATTCTTTTTCCCTGCATTCCCCCTTATAGATTTTTTGTTGAAATTAATGATCTTTAAGTGCTCTAAATGACAGAAAATGTTTCGTACGTTTTTCAGCGTTACCGCAGTTTATGACAGTGGAGGAATTTTCATATGAGACTTGAGCATCCTCCTTTTGTGATATTGCGTTCTAAACGAAGGGATTATAAGTAGGGGTATCAAGATTTATAAAACTTGAAGTTTTGGTTGTGCTTTATCAGTTGCAGCCCATAATTAAATAAAAAATAAGATTAGAATTTTTAATACAATAAACCTTGTCAAATTTAGCAATTTCATCACTTTTTCCAGATTGACTGAGAATTAGGTATTTCGCGCACGCTAAGGCAGCTTCTACAAGTGGAATTCTCATGTTTATTATTAACTTCAAAAAATAGTGTAATGTAAAATGTGTATGTATGAACTAAGTGTTTTTATTCATGTATGACTGTCACCTAATCGTAAAACGTAGGTGAAACAAGTAACTTGAAATAGGTGATAACGGTGCCCAATTCATTATTCTTTTATTTTTTTTTTAATGTAGGGGAAGATTATAAATTTTTAATTTTTTATAAGAATTAATTTTCATTGATACTACTAATTATAGTAAGGGAAAAATTGAAATTATTGGAAAATGCTTTTAAAATAATTAAGAGGATCTACTCCATGCCATTGTAGTATAAATTTTTAATTTGGTTCTGAAGATGAACCATATAAGATTGAAATGTTGATGGAATACAAGTTTATACACCTCCTTATATAGACAAGAGCGACCAGTAATTGGAAGTTTCCCGAAATCTGTTTTTAAGAATATCTAATTGAACTAAAAAGGTTTATTTAATAAACCTAATGCGATTGAAAGTACGTCTTAATCATTGCTTTATATTTTCAATATAGTTCAAATAATATAAAAAGAATTACTTTTCTTTGTTTAATATTTTTATATGACTTAATTTAACGCATGCATTTTTATTCAAGCTTGCGCGAAATCAAGTTTTGTATATGGAGTTTCGAAAATTCTGTTTTTTAGGACTTTAAATATTACAATAACAAAATTTATAAAATAAAATAATAATAAAAACAAGATAATAACCCTGGTAGAATTTTCAATCTATAAAATGGCCATAAAAAATGGCCATTTTTCGTATATTAATGTAAACGATTTTTCAAATGGTTTTCGAGCATTTTCTAGTTTGAACATAACCTCACATATTTTTATTACACTTCAGTCTCCGTTCTCAGTTATTCATTAATATAGTAAAAAGCATCTAATTCCTATGGATAGCTTATGTAAATGCAAAGAAGTAGCTTAAACGAATTGAACGTTTGTAATTGTCCTTCCGTGAGAAATTAAGAAAAATATTAATTTTGCCTCGTCGCCATTTTCTCGCTCCAGTTCTTAGACCTTTTCTAGGTATCTAAACTGGGCCAATAAAACTAGCTTGGAAATACTGAAAAAATAGCAGTTGCAGAATTCATTCCATTTTTAATGTTTTAAAAATGTTGGGAAAAACGTTTACATTATTATACGAAAAATGGACACATTTTATTCCCCATTTATGGCTATTAACTACTTTGCTATTAAAAACTGGCCATTAATTACTTCAAAAATGTTTTCAGTTTCCACTAGGGAATGGAACAATAAATTAGTTAAGAGGAAGCTAACTGCAAATGACTTGGCAGCGGTTTTTATTAGAGTATAGTATAATCTCTTGCAAGTAAGAGCACTCGATCAATTTTATAAAAATAGGTATAATTTCGGATATTTTATATGGTGCATTACAGACATTTATACTAACTATTAGACTACATTTAAAATCTAATGTACATTTGCATAAGAAACTTGGCCACAGCCGTTTAAGCTGTCGACTGTACTTGATTAATGATTTTAAGATAAGTAAGCAGAGAAAAGTAGAAACGTAGCAGTTTCATTAGCAAATATTTAGAAAAATCAAAGTAAAAAATCAGATTTAGCAAATGATTTAATCTCTTTATTTACTATTGATTGTCGGTTTTTTCCTCTACTTCTGTTTGCTTTTTTGATGAAATTTTTAGGTTTAATAGGAGTTGAGCTACCGTCAAATAACGAAATACGAAGTTTTAGAGAAAAATAACTTTATTCACCTCCTGTGCCGAAAATTTTGAGCGTTAGACTCTAATATCTTGGTTTTCTTTATATTTTGTCATAAGAAAACCATGTTCAAAGTTTGAACAAAATCCGTGATCCGAAATCCGTGTACTCTCCTAATTAGTTTTCACTTTTCGCAGCGCTCATTTTTAAGATAACTAAAAAATTTTACAAATATATTATAATTAAGTATCACCTAAAATCTATTTAGTTTTATAATTCAAATATAATACAATTCATTTCTGTAAAATTTGTTAATATTTTTATTAATTCAAATAATCACTAATCAAATAGTATTTACACAATTTGTTTCCATTACATTCATTAAATTTCATGTATTAATTTATGTTAAAAAATATGTTTTGCATTGAATTTCGCACATGTAAATAATAATTAATACACATTCATATTAATTTTACAGCTAATAACCATATTTTTTCTGCAATGCACTGAATTTAATACACAATTGCCTAAATATTTTATTTCAATCCATTAAATAAGAGTAATGCATCTGCTTGAAATTTTGCTTCCATTATATGCATGAAGTTTCACATATCTATGTTTTACAGTGCAGTAAAGGCCTTCTGATAATATTTACAAACAAAGAGTAGAATGTCGATCTTCTTGTGGAAGTACAATGAAATGTTTGCACTTGTGCGTGATAATGTATATTTAGAAAAAATCCTTAGGAACGCAGCACACATGCAAATGAAAACTATAAAATCATGATAAGCGATATTTGGAATACTAAAATCTCTTTTAAATTTTGGTGTACCTAGTGCTTTATTTTATTACTAAGTAACAACAATTTTAGAAAATTATTTTAAAAAATCTATTGTAATATCAATTTTTTGCATTTTCCTTTGAAATTTTACGCATCATATTGTCGATTCAAGTCATTTTTTGATCATGTACATGTAGCTTATCTTACAGTAGCCATCCACAGCACGGTAGCTTTCAAGAAGCTTTCATTCAATGTCTCGCGTAGGTTAAAAGCTTCCTGGAAGATTCCGTGCTATGCAGGTCTTTTATTAGAAATGTTAATAATTTAAAATTTTGGCTACATGCGCAAAACTGAAGGATCCCTTCGATACTCACGAACACTTTCATGGTCTTCAAATCTTTTTATTAACTTTCTGGGTGTTTGTTCTACGTAATTGAAGATTCTTAAGGAAAACGAACGTTTTTTAAATGTGAAATATATTATAAATAGGAACGCCCTTTTTCCATAGAAATAATTCAATTTATCTTATAAAGTACAATTGAATTTTGTTCTTCTTCGCTAGCGTCTATCTCCTAGTTTTATTTTTATTAACCTTTACGAAAAAAACGAAAAAATTTTCATAAAAATTGACTTTTCATTTGATCCAAAATTTATGTATAATTTCAACAGATTACTAGTTTTACACTACCAACTTGACAACCCTGGTGGAATTTTGACCAAGATAGTTGGGCAGAAAACTAATTTATGACCAACTATAATGCGAAAAAAATACTCTA
>JAWWEO010020270.1:0-10829 GCA_035582975.1 Ormyrus labotus | reverse complement strand
CGAGAAGTGCACGAGCTAATTTAAGCGAGTAGCAGGATTCAACAAACCGGGGTTATCTGTCGCGAGCTATCTATTTCTTGGTTACCTTTTGTGTGTTAGAATCCGGGTATCTTTGAGAAGCGAGCGAATTGTGCGTATAGCGACGGGACCTCGCGAATCGCGGATATCTTTTATAAATTGTTGAGTTTTTGGGCTATCTCTCGTTTAATAAATTCGGTAGGGTGTCTTTATCGTACGCGGATATCTACGCTGTCGAATCACAGCGTCTTATTCGAGGTTATCTTTGGTTCTCTCGCGGTTATCGGTGTTTTAGTGGCTGCCTTCGATTCGTGGATATCTGAGAGAAGTTGTCGGGATCCTTAGGTCTGATTTAGTCTGCGGGCGCCGACCGGGGAATCGCGTGGAGAATTTCGGTGCACGTGCTCGGGAGGTTTCGCGTTTGATTTTGTTAGGGCTCTTAGGTTAAGGGATTCGTTCGCGGCTCGAGGACGGAGCGGGCGCGAGCGCAATCGTCGTAGTTTCGTAGCTTAGGGAACCGTGATCGGCAAAGGGGTCCCCGCACGGGAGGCGAGGAAACGGGAGAGGGTCGTCCCCTAAGGTTTGGGCCGTGGTGCTGCCCGGGGGTCCTACCTGCAGGAGGGCTTAATTGGACTCGGTCAGTCACGCCGAAGGTTGGACGCAGCCCCGTGGCTGTGAGCGGGTGCCGCGGATTCCGCTTAGCTGCGGCGTCGTCTCTCACTCGTCCAGATTTAGGGTATCTTCCGAGGCGTGCGCGCGTGTATTAGGACGGTAAAGTGAGAGTCTCTGGGTTCGCGAGGAGAGCAGGTTATCTGCAGAAAGGGCGGTTATCTTCTTCGGACTATAAAAGCGGCTATCTGAAGAGAATAAACAGTTGTTTATTATTGAAATTGTTTGTGCCTTTGTCTCTCCCTTGAAAGCTTTTAGGAAGGTGGAGGTGCCAAGTAAAGACTGTGTTTGAAGCAGCTGTAGTATTTTTTAAAATTAAATATTTATTAAACTTAGTTTTTAACCATATACATAAATTTTCGTAATTAATTTTATTTACTCCACGATTTATTTTATTTTTCTTACTACTATCTACATATAATAAAGCAAATTATTTCTTAAATTTAATTTCAATATATATATCTTATCCGCGAATCCTAACAGTTTGAAATACTCCCCGGGGAAGGTGGCTTCCTGGGCCGAGTTCTTCCTCTTGCGAGGTTACCGGCCAGGAAGTATGGAAACGCCGCACTTACCTCGAAAACGAGTGTTCAGCGCGACTCGGACCAGACCAGCACCAGCTATCCGTCCTAGGCAAAGGATGTCGGGGAAATGGGTGCCGAGAGCCTCTTTTGGGCCCCTTTTATAGACGAATTTCCCTTTGTTTTCGGACTTTAATCCGATTAATAACAAAGGGAAATTTGTTTTTCTTTGTAATTTAACCGGTTTAACAAATTTTAAGGAAGGCGTGAATGCTTCCATCGCGTGCACCGCGATGCGCGCTCTCGTTTGAGATGTCGCGCGTCGCGGTTGCATTTTTCTATCTGAAGTTATACGGATTTATCGTTTTTATTCTAACATTATTTCTCGCGCGATATGTAAATCATGTAAACATAACGCGCGAGGCTCTCAGCTGAACGCTCTCGAATTCGAAAGCGTTGCACCCTGAATCCACCCACTCTACATCTGAGCCGGCCGTGGCAACAGCTCCAGCCGCACGTGGGACTCTATTTGAAAAAAAAGGGGTCATGGAAGACCCTGACGCGCAAGCGTCTGGCGCCTGGGTAAAATAGAGAAAGAGTCCGTTTCCCCACGTGCGAGCTAGGGAGCCTTTGTAGCGGACGGGCCTTTAGCTCCGGCCAAGCGAGAGGCCTGTATAGCGGCTAAAAACCGCTTTCCGTTACAATATATATGTATACTAGGGGGGGGGGGAGGGTTCCCCCCTACTCGCTCCGCTCGTCAACCCCAATCTCGATAGTATCTTTTACAATTAATTAAAAAAAAAACTCGCTCGCTGAAGCTCGCTCGTGTAATCAGTTGCTATCATTAATCAGTTAATATCATTAGTCCACCTCCGATTCACTTTTTATTCACTTCCGATTCACTTTCTATTCACTTCCGGTTCACTTTCTATTCACTTTCGGGTCACTTTCTATTCACTTTCTATTCACTTCCGGTTCACTTCCGTCAGTCTACGTGTGACAGTGGATCGAATATGAGTGGGGCTGTCAAGGATCCTAGTGTGACGGATACGAAAATTTTCGATTTTTTTCGCATTTTTATTTATGGTGTTTTTTCCAATTAAAATCATCTTAAAAGGCGAGAAGAGTGTGTTCTAGGAGTATAATTTTTTTTTGTAATGCGCAACCATTGTTTTCAAATTGTAGATGCCGTATAATTTGAGGCGGCGATTGATTCGTGAAGAGATTCTCGAGGAAGATGCTTCGATCAACTTTGCCATTCATACTCGGTAACGCGAAGGACGAAGAAATGGCCGATGAGAATTTTTTATGGTATTTTGGACCAAGTAATAGTCAATACAAGAATTTTATTGAAATGTAAGATCAAATCTATTGGTAGCAGGGAACTTGCCTTGAAAAATTATCAAGTTATTTGATTATGCGGCATTTGAAAAAACGTTACGAAATATGTACGCTCCGTCGGGATTTAAAAATAGGCATTGTCGGTATTCATGGCATTGACGTTCTCAATGAGAAAGTAGACAAGAAAAACTAACAAGAAAACAAATGAAGTTTGTGCGTCGTGCGAAAGACCAATCTGCGATTCGCATCATTTGAGTTTTTGTGAAATTTGCACTGGTCTATAGATAGCATTCGATTTAATTTCTTATTAATTTTGTATATAATTACTTATTATGGTCGTGTACGAACATTTCTTACGATTTTTAATAATTTAGTTGCTATTTTTTGATAAATAAATTGACGCTGAACACTGTGAGGTGTCCGTCAAGAAGGGGGCGAATGACTGTGCGTCGCCGTTTGCCGTTAAGGCGAGATGGGAGAGCGCTCTGTGAGCGGGCGCTCTATGTTGCTCCAGCGACGAATGTTTATTCGGTGATGTGCTGGGAGCGTCTCGAAGCTGCGCTCAATGAGAAAGCGCTCGATGCGGTGTTCGGCGAGATGCTGCTCTGGCGAGGAAGCGCTCGATGATGCTGAAGTGATGAGAGCGCTCTGCTGTGGTGTTCGTCGAAGATGCGCTCACTTGAGGTGATGGAAGCGCTCCGATGGTTCTGCAGCGGCGAGTCCCTCGGTGCCAGTCGCTGGGACTGTTTTCCACCCGTTGAGGCTTCCACGTTGCGTAGTGGGAGGACACAGCACTAACCCCACTACGTCGACCCTTGGAGCGGGTCTGGACGAGAGAAAGCCCGCCCAATTTAGTGTAGGCCGCACCACCCAGTTGCAAGGAGGGAAGGTTCAGAAGGAACCTTTCTATCTTTGGGGTTAATTCTGGGGTCGGTCTCGCGAGAGTCCGATCCACTAAAAAATGTGATCTCTAAAGAGGGATGTTTAGTCCTTCGTCAGATCGACGAAGGAAGTTGCCTCTGGAGCGGGTGCCATGGTTGGAACTACCCTTCCAGCGGGAAAGTCGATCGAGCGGACGATCCTGGGTTTGGTGGGCGGTATGCCTGGCTTGAGCGGCCTGGTGATTTTCCGCTTCAGCGGAGAGATCAACTTCGTCTGCCGACGAGGAGAGCAGCCGTTGTAGACTCGAATTCCCAACTTCCGCTGGATGATGGTGAGTGGCGGTCGTTGGTGGATCGGCGCTCTGATGGATGTTGGAGGCGGTGGTCCAATCCACTTCGAAGGCGAGTTGATGGCTGGCGGAACTTCCTCCCGCTCGGTGGAGGGAGCACTCTCTTGTGGCGGCTCTATCGTCGTTGCCTGGACTTCGCCGAAGTCGGTTTGAGTGGAGGCATCAACCCGAGCTGCTAGACGCTGGCGTCGCTCGAGAATGCTTTCTCGAATCTGTTGGGCCAGGTACAGCTGGGTGAGCTCCAACTCTGCTTTTGTTATCCTATATCGGACCATAGGATGCGGGGGTGGAAGGGTTTAGAAAAATGATAAGAGAGATTTCTTATATAAAAAAATGCGCTTTATTCACTTAAGGGTAGGCTCGATGTACAACCTGGCCACATCTACAAGGATGCCTTGTCGTGATAAGCGAGGTTTCGCTGCTGGAGCGAGGATGCTCGGTCCGCTCGACCACCCCGCTTATATCTATCTCGCTCGCTACTCTTGCCGCGCGTCGGCCGCGAGCCGGCCGTCGCCGCCTAGCGGCGCGTGTTCGCTTTGTACGGCGGGAAATTCGAATCGCTTATTCGCGCTTATTTTACATTTCGAGACTTAAAACTAGGCGAAGAGTCTTAATTATTAATTAAAAAATTTAATTAAATTATTATTTAAATTATTGTATGGTATCAAGTTCATTTGCTGTATCACGATACCGAACGCGATACGACGCGAAAAACGCGATGTCGAATCGCATAAACTGCAATCACTCACTGAGACTTACTGTTGCAAATGAGAGGTCACTCTTGAAGTTCCTCTGGATATATAATTATCCGCTTTTCGAGTCTCGCTTGTTCACAAAGATTTTACAACTACGAGAAAAACTAATAATCGAATATTCGAAAAATATATCGAACTCGTGGCTATCGCTACGACGGTCAAAAACAGAGTGTCGCCATCGATAAGATGGCGGCACGCGGTTTCTCCGATCGTAGTTCGCGAGGACCCCACTGCAGCTCGCGCATAACCGTCGTGCACATGCGCAGTCGCGCTCTCTTCGCTCAGTTTTTATGACCGTTTGTTACATTCTATTTTGTTACAGGGCCATCAGGACTTTTCTGGGAGAGCACAGAGGTCTGAGCCAGCTGAGGATCCGCCCCAGCTAACAAATGTCCAGGGAAGGAGCAAGTCGTCTTCTTCTGGATCAGGGAACATCGCCAGTGTTACGTGTAGTATAGCTTATGTGTGTTAGGTCTCTTTGTGATAGGTTTCCGCTATGTAAAGGCATACAAGTGCCTACGCGTACTAGTTTGTAAATGTGTAGGCTTTTCTAATTCTGTACGGCTGTGCAGAGCCTTCTTCAACTGCACTTTCCTTATCGCTTGTAGGTTTTCTAAGGGCAAGACTATTCATTTAGCGTGCCCGCCTGAGACTCTGTTCCTGGGTTTCACCTAGGCTACTCGCAACTAGCTTTTTAGCCTTATAATTATATAAATTATGACGGTTCAAAATGAACCGTTATACATCAATTAAAATGTGCCTTTTGGAGATTTTCATAAATGATTACATCGGCTATAGACCGTTTTGAATAATTTATTTATAACACAATTCAACAAACGGTAACTCTTTTTAATGCATATCTATGCGATTGGGTCTGCAATCACGCGCGCTCTAGTTGGTGACTGCACCGTTAGGGGAAATTTCGCTTTCCATTAGTGAAAAGTAAACGTTACACGGATATAGTCGCAAGAACATCAATGTGATGAGTGTCTAAGGATATGCTAGCAGTGCTTTACTCAGGAGTCTAATTCCTGCGAGTATTTAAATATTCGAAAAATTGGAATTGGAACATAAGCAATTTGAATTTCGCGCCGTCCGAAAAAGGATATAAGCCGGGCGATCAAGCGGCAAGATAGCTCTCCGCTCCAGCACCGGAACTCCCGCTTATCACTTAAGCATCTTTGTGCAGATGGGCAAGATCTTACCTAGTCCCCCTTCAAAAAGGGCCCATTTTTTTTAAAGGGATAAATAATTTTATATATTTAACCCTAATACAACCTAATCCTCTTTCCTTCCTCCAATCCAGTATTTCAACGTTAAATTTCTTGAGTGGAAGCTCCCACCAATAATCTGCAGGTACCACCAGCCACCTCGACCTATCGAGCACTTCAGCCAAGGGACATCAAGCGCGCTCTTTCATCTAGCGCCCCTGCTAAGAGCACACCAGCGCTCTCGTTCATCGAGCGTAATCTGATAGAGTGAAAGTCGGTGAAACAAGCAGTTCTCCGAAGATTCGCTAGTCATACTCCCGCGCGACTGACCCCAAAAAAACTTCCCAATTTTAAAAGGTTCTTTCAGAACCTTCCCTCCCGGCAACAGTTGGGAAATCTCAGAGGGTGGATAACAGTTCCAGCGACTGGTACCGAGGGAGTGCTCTCTCATCACCTTGAGCGCCTCACTGAGCGATCTTTCTCAACGTAGCGCTTGCGATGAACGCGAGGATAGGCAGCGCGCGGTATCCTATCCATGAGCGAGATAAAGATAGAAGAAAAACAAAAGATAGCTAAACAATTTCAACGGGCGGCTCATTTAGTGTTCGGGAGTCTTTAGAACAGCATTGCCAAACTGTGACGTGGTAATTTTACCCGACTACCACGCACCAAATATTTTATTTAATTGCCGGATATCGGCGCCGCACCGATCGAAATCACGATCACGCGGGCGCACGGCGGTGCGGTAGGAAGAGCGGGTGTCTCTTTCCACCTGAGGAATTGGAGGAGAAAGGGGAAAAGACACAAAAAAGAACAATTGCTTTTCGCCCCGTCTACTGAGGTCAAACCCCACGAGGCGGTCACCCGTAGGCCCAGCACTCGTGTCAGAGGCGATCTGAAATATAACGAGGAGTGAAGGGGCGGCCGATCGTCGGCCTGCTCCCAACACTTTCACGCACCCGAATTGCAAAGCTGAGGCGGCCGGTCGCCGCCCGCACCCTGCTTGCTTGCGTCGCGCACGCGGACACACACACACTCTCTCTCTCTCTCTCTCTCTCACTCACACTTAGACACTACGGCTCACTGGAGTCCAAGATTCGCGCCGCTGTGGATTCCCCGGGAAGTCTGCTGACTTCGTCGACGCCGGAGGTGGCTGCTGCTTGGCGTCGCTCCCTGAAGCTGAAGTCCTATCGTCCTTGCTCGTTCTCGATCTCTCTCTCTCTCTCTCTGGTTCTGCACCGCACTCACTCACACACTCGATAGGCGCGGATTACTCTCCAGCTAGGGAGCCTAGAGCGTACAGGAGATCTCGCGGGCAATTTGCAGCCGCGAGACCCCCGAAAAGTCGCGCCCCTCGCTAACGTCTCTTCTAATGTTGTTTATTGTAACCTGGTCGCAGGCACACTTACAATAAACACTAACACTGCCAACGGTTTCGGAGATGCCGGGCCAGCTCGCGACAAAGTCGCGGCGGCCTTGGCGCTCCTACCGTGTAAACATTACTTCGTATAGCTACTGCTTGCTGTACGAAATAATATTTCAACTCCGAAATAATATTTCAATTTCGGGGCTGGAAAACGCCAGCGATCGGAACATTCGGCCAGCTCGCTTAGTCGCGGCGGCCTTGACATTCCGATCGCGTAAACACGGGGATGTCGACGAGTTGCGGACAGCTCGTCGCAAAACATAATTTTTAGATTTGATCTTTATATTAGTTTACAATAGTGTTTGCAATTTGTTCGAACATACATAAAATTATCTAAAATAAATTAAAAAGAAACACTCGGCATTTGTGTAGTGAAAAGGTAAATTTCGTGACAACAGTGCCGCTTTTTTATAACTTGTTCATCCATCATGGCTGGTGAGAGTGGTGAGTGCAAAAAGCTTGCATTAATTGCAAAAGCAATTGCACAAAGCTGCAAAGACATCGGGAACGTCAAATTTAAAGGACAACTTTTAAAAAAGGTACGTTAAATTGACTTTATTAGTTTCTATTTTGCGAGCACCTCACCGAGCGCTTCTACAAAGCGCCCTCTCAACTAAGAACACCAGTTGCATCACCGGTCGTTCTCTAATCTTCAAGATCACCCATCCCTGGCGTAACATAAATCGCCTGATTAAACAGCGCTTGCGTGCTCTTACTTAGAGCGCTCTCTTCGACCTGCAATTGATCACAGTAGAAGCAGTGACGCACTGACGTATTCGCCCCTCCTTGATGACACCGTCACTCATGAAAAACAGTGTTCTGCGTCAAGTCCACGCTGGTAGTCTTGGATGAAACACATAAGTTATCTTTAAAAAGGGGACTATTTGTAGGCCACCAACTTCATTTAAGGAGGTAGGCCTGGATTAAATACTGAAAAAAAACAAACAATTTTTGATAAAATATTAACTTTGTAACTTTTCTAATTTTTTGCTACTGTAAGAGCGTTGCTTCGGCTCATTACGTCTTAGCGTCCACACTTATAGCGCATATTTTTACAATAATCGTTATTCATTTATTTATTGAATCCTAACCTATACGTATAGGTTAGGATACAGTAAATAATCATTTTGATCAAGAAAACCATTTAATGCCTTAGCCCAACACTCTAATAGCTTTCCCCCTTCACCAATTTATCTAAATGGAGGTCCTTCCATTTATAAGGAGCAGCTAGAGCCGGTGTTGATGGCGTTGATATAGGAGTTGCTACTGTTAATGGTGTAGGTAATGGTGTTACTGTTGGAGACGATGTTATCAGGGCTGCTAATCCACCAATCAGTTGGGCCGACTATGTCAACAAATGTCTCTCACGGAGTTGGCCCGGGGCAAGAGGAATCATGTGGCCATAGTGACGGCTCTGCAGCGCTCAAAGATCGCTTCCGAACACCTACACTGCTTGTAGAGGCGTGGGTCACCGCCGGTGCGTCGCCCCTGCTTAATAGAACTACGAGAACGGGTCCTCTTGTCACTGGCTGCAGTGAAGCTAGGAGGCTACGAGGCCTGATGGCATTTCGATTTCATAAAGACTGATCTCTTTCCTTCATTCACCAATTTTTCTAAATGAGGCTGCTTCCCTTTTTAGGGAGCAGCTGATGCCGGTGGTGTTGGTGTTAGTTTTGCCACTGCTGGTGGTGTACGTCTTAGTGTTAGTAATAGTGTTGATGTTGTCGATGCTGCTGATGATAAGGAATCATTTGACATGTCTCGCATGCCAATAACTTTTAAGGTTATTTCAGGAGAATGGTTTAAACAATTAAATTGTTCATAACGATTTCCCTAACGATTTTTCAAACTTCCACCCTCGAAATTCGTATTCAACAAGAAAAAACACATAAAAAACACATGGGTGGAGTCGTGGACCTCCATTGGCCACAAAACCCCCTTTGTTCCCGCACTAAAGTGTCCAAAGATTTATCTTTCAATAAATTTTGTAATAATAATAATCTATAATTTAAAATCAATTTTTATAAAGTTTATGAAAATAATATCTGAAAATTTATTATTATTTTACAATTATATTTATATAATACTAATTTAAAGATAATTTTTTAATTAAAGAAAATAATTTTAACAACAAATTTTTTTAAGGTAGTTCTTAGGGGTAGAGTACAGCCAAAAAAAAATTCTGTATTTAATAATATATATTTACACAAATAAAACTGTATTTTAGTTACATAAAAGTAGAGAAAGAATAGTATATTACGCACCTAGGGAGGTAAAGTATTGAGAAGCTCATAGCACGTGTAAATTGTCAAACACGTGCTATGGGCTTGCCATTTTACTTCCCGTGGAGCGTATACGACCGAACTTAATTACCGACGTGCGCTATTTATTAAATTACAAGAAGAACCGTTTGTCGAAACGTTATGTCTAAATTATCAATTTTCCGACCTGGATCTACCTTATCGGCGCTACCCTTCTTTACCGACACGGCAATCCGTTCCTATCGACGCGGCGCGTACCTAGCAGTGGGGGTTGGAGATTGTCTCAGAGTTAATGGAGCCCGGGAGATCGGACCATGACTCGAAACATCACCGGGTTGCACGGTCGTGGCGCACTTACCGTTACAATATAATGGCGATACCATATATAATTTAAAATCTTTATAAAACAAAAACTAGTAGATGAATTTCAAAAATTCTTTTTAATTTTGAAAATTTTGTTAAAGACGAAAAAAAATAAGTGTCGATCATTGAAATAGACTGATTATTCATTAAGATACGGTTATTCAAATAATAATAAAAAACAAATGAATAAAACCTTAATATCTTTTGAACTAATAAGTTTCATAAGCAGAAAAACTATACAGCTCTGAACATACAAAAGATCTACCTTTTCCCAAAATTCCAAATCAATTAAAGCCTTTTTACTCATGCAATCGTTGAGCATAGAAAACACATTTTTTTCAGTTTTCAGCTTTTTATTAAAAAAACCAATTGACATAGTGGCTTGAAATTTTGACAGATTATAGCTATATATATTCTTAATTACTAAAAATTTGTTAAGAGCTAGAGTAACTTTTTTGTCTGAATTTATAGGTATTTTAATGCTCTTTAAAATGGTTTTTGTTCGTTTGAAATATCTAAATCTTATCATTAAAAAAAAGTAAAGTTAATTTTTTCGAGAATCGAAAATTTGCGATGAAACGATAACAAATAAGCAGAACAAAAAAAGATTTTTTTTGGTATCACAAAAAAGCAAAAAAAATGAGCCGTGAAAAATGCAAATCCGTTCAGTAAAAGCTGAAATCCACACACACACACACACACACGCACACACACACACACACGCGCGCGCATGCACGCACGCACGCACACACAAACACACACACACACAAACACACACACACACACACACGCATACACACACACACACACACACATCCGGCAGAAGGTCGACGTGGCTATCCTCTGTGAGCAGTACAAAAACCTGGATGAACAAGCATGGGAATCTGATGGATCAGGCAAAGCCGCAATCTGGGCCTGCGGGAACTTTGCAGTTCAAGAAAAAATGATCTCTAAGGATGAAGGATTTGTACGGGTGAAAATAAAAGGTATATACGTATATAGCTGCTATGCTTCGCCTAATGCATCAATCGAG
>JAWWEO010020269.1:0-10832 GCA_035582975.1 Ormyrus labotus | reverse complement strand
AAATTTAGAGATTTTAGTTATTTTCCCCTCCGAACAAGATGGTGTAATTTGTTTTAAAAAATCGTCAAGGGCCGATTCCACTATCTTATCCGGCTAGACCCTTTACTTTTGCCCCGCTAATTTTACTTTTGCCCTGCTAAATTTACTTTTGCCCCGCTGAAAACTTGTTTTAGGGAAAAATATGCTACATTCGCCTCGCTTATCAGGGACAAAAAGTGGATGTTTCCGTCGGGTGTGGAATAAAGTACGTTTTTGTGAGTATTTTTAATGAATTAAAGCACTAAATCGTGGTAAAAAAATTTTGTTCACTTCAAAATCACTACTAGAGACACTGTTTTCGCCCACGTAAATCATTTAAGTATATTGGAGGTCCCTAAAAAAATGTATGGAAAAAGTAGAGTGCAGAAGACTGAAAAATTTAAAAAAAAAGGCGAGAAAAGCATTTTTTGGAGAGTGAAACGGGTTTAAAATCTTTTTTTCCGGTTTTTCTTTTTGTTGCATTCATAGTTTTTAAGCAGAAGAAATAGATTTCCGGGACGGCAGCTGGTATTCAAGCAATTTGGGAAATAAGTGCCAGCCTAATATATATATATATATATATATATATATTATCTGCGAACCCTTACGGAATACTACAGAGCCCTTGAAAACTGATACGGAATCCTACGGAGTCTCCAGGGATTCTTACAGAGGCTCTAGGAACGCTTACCGAATTTTGGGGAACAGCCACGAACACTTATGGAAGTCCCTAGAAGCTGTACGGATTTTTACGAAACCTCTACAAACCGTCACTGAAACATACGGGACCTAGAGTGGCGAGCGGAGCCAACAGGGGGAACCCCCCTAGTATATAATATATATATGTATATATATACAATATACAAACTTGACTATGGAGCCCGGGCTCCATAGTCCATCGTAAAAGAGAGTGAGATAATGCTATACAAAATAACACTCGGGTTTCATAAAGAACACAAAAAGATATGTATATACAAGGCGTGGAAAAAGTATGGAAACCCCTGGAAATTTGCGATTTTTATAGTAAAAGAAAACAAACAAAGTTCATACCCTAGGTAACTTTCACCGAGGAACCCAACGGTGACCTCTGATTTGACCTTGAACCTCATTTTCAAGATTATTTTAAGGTCAACCAAGTTATTTCAAACGACTATTTTTGAGGTATTTCTCCTGGCCTACTAATAAAAAATTGTAATCCATTTCTGAGTTATAAATGTGCAAAAATTTCGAAAAAGGATTTTTAAAAATACAAAAACAGGGTTGATTTTTGTTAGAAAACGAATAAAAAGCAATTTGAAGATCTATCGTTAATTTATTTTTTTAGATATTTCAAAAGAAAAATTTTTTTAAATAGGGGGACAACCTTTTTTTTAACCTAGACAGTTCAACCGGGTCTCATTTGTTTCGCAGTCTTCAACTTTCATTTTAAAAGATAGAAATTCACTACTTCAAGCAAAAGTATCGTTAAAATTGTCAAAAACTGAGAAGTTACGTTTTTTTTGTGTCAAAAGTCACGTTTTCTCCTGTTTTATCGGCTGTAAAGCTAATTGTTTATTAAAAATACAAAATTATTTTAAAGGCATCTGAAAGAAGTAAAAATTCGAAAATAAAATAGAAGTGCTTGTACAAATGTATTTTTAATTAAAAAATTTTTATCATTTAGATTTCAAAATTTTATTTGCTCTTGACTTCTACTAATTGTAAGTTGAAACCATATTTTGTTGTTGTCATAGTTTACTCATTAAATAGACTCTTGAAATAAAAAATTACTTGACCAATAAAAAAGAACAAATAATGTTTTGAGGTTGAACTAATTTGCCAAATTCGTCAAATATTTCTTAATTCTTCTTTTTTTTTGTTGGTTACAATAAAAATATTACATTTTTGTTTTTTAAAAACTTTTAAAATGTTTCGTTTGTCCGAAAGAGAGCGAATATCTCTTCTAATGATGAGGGGTTGGGGTGATCAGCAAAGGTCGTATACTAATGTTCTTAATCTCTTTAATGTAACATTTCGAAACGGCGATTGGGAAACTCCTTTGTCTAAATCCACAGTTTCAAAAGCCTTAAGACGTTTTGAAGAAACGAGGTTATTAAAAGTCGTCTTGTTACTGGAAGACCACAAGCAGCAACAAATGAAGAAAAATCTTTGGATGTTTTACTGTATTTTGTGGAAAATCCACATGAATCATCTCGATCAGTAGCTTTGCAACAGGACATCGAGCAAAAATCTGGTCTTAAAATTTTAAAGGTAAACAAATTTCATCCTTACAAAATGAAAGTTGTGCAAGAATTGAATGAGGATGATGCTGATCGCCGGGCCGAATTTTGTGAGACGATGATGAAAATGATAACTGAAAATCCAATATTTTTTCAAAATATTGTTTTTTCAGACGAAGCGACATTTCAATTAAATGGTGAAGTCAATTGTCAGAATTTTAGATATTGGTCCGATACAAATCCTCATTGGATGAGAGAAAGTCACACTAAATATCCTCAAAAATTGAACGCGTGTACAGGAATGGTAGGTGATACAATAATAGGTCCCTTTTTTATCGAAGGAAATTTGAACGCTGTAAGTTATGAACAACTTTTGCGAAATAAGATTGTTCTAGCTATACAGGCCTTAAGAGGAGATGATTTTGAGAATACATGGTTTTAGCAAGATGTTGCTCCAGCTCATTACGGTGTAAATGTCAGACAATACTTGAATAAGACATTTTTTGAAAGATGGATAGGTAGAAGAGGTACAGTAGAGTGGGCTCCAAAATCTCCAGACTTAACACCTTTGGACTATTTTTTGTGGGGGTATTTAAAAGCTCGGGTATACAGAAATAATCCACAAAATCTTGAAGAATTAATACGTAGAATAGTTCAAGAAATTAATGCCATTCCACGACAGATGATCCGAAATGCCATTGAATCATTTTACAATAAAATTGGTTACTGTCAGGAAGCGAATGGAGAACAACTTTAACATCTGTTCTAAATTGATTTACGTGAGAGGCGAGGGGAACTCACTTTCAAAAAGCACCCCGAATGGAACAGATTCCTTCTACGTCCACGTCGTTTTTCCTGAGTAGCACTAAAAGGAGGATTAGGGATCACGCTATCTTCGGCCTTGAATTGTTCCCACACGGCTGTTTTCGATTCCGGCATCAAAAATAGGGGTTCCCATTTTAAAAAATTAGATTGACCTTGAAATAACCTTGAAAATGAGGTTCAAGGTTAAATCAGAGGTCACCGTTGGTTTCCTCGTTGAAAGTTACCTAGGGTATGAACTTTGTTTGTTTTCTTTTACCAGTAAACTAACGCGATTTGTAGGAAGTCATACTTTGACCTCTATTTGACCTCCAAACGTTACGGTAAACTCATACCTAAACACATATCCGGACGTAAAATTTTCTGCTCTTTTCGATTCCGGCACCCAAATTAGGGGTTCCCATTTAAAAACATGGGGTTGACCTGGCAATAACCTTGAAAATGACGTTGAAGGTCAAATCGGACGTCACCGTTGGGTTCCTCGTTGAAAGTTACCTAGGATATGACCCTTGTTTGTTTTCTTTTACTATAAAAATCGCAAAATTTTTAGGGGTTTCCATACTTTTTCCTCACCTTGTATATATATATATAATATAGTTGTAAGAGTGAGGAACTACTTCCTCCCCCCCTTCATGCCCTCTCTCAGCCCCCCCCTCAATTCCCCCCTCATTTTTTGGATAAATACTGTTAAATTTTAGCATATTTGAAAAAAGATGGTAGCCCCCCCACAATTCCCCCCCCCCCCCCAAAGACCCCCCTCAGGCTCCCCGTGGCCCTCCTCCTCCCCCTCAGAACCCCATTCATTTTTGGATAAATTCTGTCACATTTTGACATATTTGGCAGTGGATGAGAGCCCTCCATCAATTTCCCCCTCATATACACCTTCTCATACCCCCCCTGGTCCCCACTTCGCACCCTCCTCAGCCCTGACTCATACCCTTCTCATTCCACCCTCATAAATGTAATATAATAAACAATATATAAAATTATAAATTTGTTATTACTTCAAAATATTACACTATATACTTTCTATTAATTGTGATATTGTTGGATTTATTTTCTTTCTTTTATAATTTTAATATGTATTTTTTTATATTTTTTAAATTAAATGTACTTAAAAAAAATTTGATACTATATTAATTGTCTTTTTCCTTGCTGCTTATTTTTATTGTCATTTTTATTTTCTTTGACCTCTTGACGAGCTATTAAGTTTCAAATTATAAACTTAAATTTCAGAATGACATTCATATTTATATACATTTTTGTGAAGTGCATTTTTTAATACATACAATTTAAATTCAAAGTTAAAATAATATATTATGAAAGAAAGAATTATTCCATCATTTTTAAATATTGAAAAGAAGTGAAGGATAAAAAAAGTGGAGCATAGAAGTGACAACCAATGAAAAATTATTAAATTAAAAATTATATTTTATTCTTAAAAATACGAATCAAAAACACAATTATAATAAACCATTGACATCTGGATGTGGGGCTATTATCATTTCAAAGTCAGGAATTACAGATAAGTATGATCTACGGATATGCCCTAAAAATACTTTAGAAAACGTAAAAGAATACACTCCTTTAAGATGGCTTCGGCGCGTGGTGCCGTATCGAGTCGGGTCCCAGCGGACACCTTCTTTGTTTTTGGCAATTTTTAAAATTTCAATTTTAGTGATTACCTCCGAATTACTTTAGATAGTCTTTAAAAAATAGTTCTAGTTTCATTAAAACATGAACAAAATTGCCATTATTATTGCTTGTGTATTTTTTCTGCTCTTAGTGCGCATGCGCAGAAGTATGTTTACAAAGTTTGTTGCTAATATCTCTTTAATTTGATCGTTTATCTAGCGTATGTATGTGTGGGTACGTGTTCGGGAGTGTTTGAGTGAGTGCGAGGCGAAGCTTAAGTCCGACGCCGAGTGTGACTCGAAATTGTAATTAGTCGAAATACAGAGCTCTATTTGAAAACATCTAATATCTCTTATTTTCCCTCTCCCAAACACTGCATTGGCGACGAGAAAAATAACGGTGCTACAATGCAATAAAAGTAAAAGTTAATGGCCTCAAATGAGATTCAAGATCTGCGAAAAAATGAATTAGTACAAGAATTAAAAGACAGGAATATTGAAGCGTCAGAAAATGAAACAATAGAAACACTACGGCAAAAATTGAGGTCAGTAGTTGAATTGAAAAACAAGCGAAAGAAGTCGAACCAAAAACTGAGCAAGCGGGAAAAACTGAGACCAAAAGACCGATAAAGATGACCAAATATTCGGCAAAATTAGACTTCAAAATATGGAAAGATGATTGGGAAGAGTTCGTGGAACGCACGGAATTATTTTTCGAAGCAAATGAGATTGAAGATGAAAATAAGAAGAGAGCAGTATTCCTCACAAAGATTGACGCTGAGACATATAAGAGTGTGCGAAAAGTGTGTGCACCTGCAAAACCCAAGGATACGCCATTAAAAGATATCATAGAAAAAGTGAGGGATTATATCAAACCTAAAAGTAACAAGGCAGTATTATGGGATAATTTCAACTAAGGTAAATCTATACGTAGCAGGAAAAACGGACACGCCGCTGATAGGTCGAGATTGGCTATACGCATTAAAGTTATGGCCATTAGGGCTGAAACAAAAGGTTAATAAAGTGACAGAACGGAAAAGAGTTGTAAGTAATCAAAGGGAAGAGAGGAAGGTTATAAAATAAAAAAGAAGACATTTTTGATGAATACAAAATCTTGTTTTCATCAGGAAGTGGTTCGTATAATAAAACTAAATTTATAATTAAAATGCGAACAAATGTGAATCTGAAATTTTATAAATCACGAACAGTGGCGTTTGCCTTAAAGAACAAATTAAGTATGGAAATCGATCGATTAGAAAGCGAAAACAGATTGAAGAAGGTAGAAACAAGCGAGTGGGCAACCCCGGTCATTCCGATATTAAAATCAGACGAAACAATAAGAATATGCGGAGATTACAAAATAACAGAAAATCCAGACATGTTAATTCATAGACACCCACTACCGAAAACGGAGCACTTAATAGCTAAATTAGAGGGAGGCATATATTTCACGAAAGTTGACTTAAAAGAAGCTTACGGGCAAATATCTTTAGACGAAGAGTCAAAAAAAATTATCACATTAAACACCTCCAAAGGCTTGTACCAGCCCCAATACTTACCGTACGGGATCGCCTCGGCTCCCGGTTTTTTTCGAAGTGAAATGGAAAAATTGCTAGCAAATATACCTGTTAAGTTACACAATTTTTGTTCGATTTTAATTTTAAAGACTAAGAGGTTTCTTCGCTATGAAACCGAAAACGGCTTTTCCGTTCCCACGGAAGCCTACGTGACCAAAGCTGCACGATAGCAGTTTTTATTTCGTCTAGAGTCCGAACGCAAGTTTTCGACTTCATAGTGATAAGAGTTGAATGTCGCTGGCCTTGAGCGCGCGTGCACTCACCGTAGGGCAGCGTCATAAAAAAAGCGCCTAGCCTAATAGGAGAGGCAGCCCTCTCTCTCGGCTCTCGTAAGGAGAAAGCGAGGTGATGAGCTGAGAGAGAGAGCGCTCCCTCCAGCACTCACGAACTGCACCGCACGCCGAATCCGACGTAGGCTTGCAGCAGCTCGTCTAGTCCGAAAAGCATAATTTAGAGATTATCGGAAAACAGATTAAATTGACGCGCTGAGAGATCGGAAACTTGCGAAGTGCCGGCATAATTATTGTCTATAAAGCAAGCCTCCAAGACACCTCGGAAGGACTACAAGAAACCGCCCAGGACACTGTTCATCTAAAGTAAGAATTATAAATGTGTTATATATAAACTCCAAGTAATTTTGCTACAGACTGTTAAAAATAAAAGAGAGAGAGGTCCCGCGCCGTTATTCCATTGCTTTGATCGGGTTTAATAGTCTATCTTTTGAATAAAAAATTTAAATACTAAAAAGTTAGATAAGCCTAAGTGAATTCCTTCGATTCTTCCCTTCATCCCAGAATCCATATAAAAAGGTTTCTGCCCAGGCCGTATGGCGGGGGACTGACCTTGCAATTTTTCCGAAACCTAAAAAAAATTTTTTAATGTTATAACTTTCGGTTTTTCGAAAGTTTTTAGATGACATCGTGATAAAAGGAAAAACAATAAAAGAAAATATTAAGTATACGAAAATAGTTTTTGAGAAACTAAGAGAATGCAGTTTAAAATTAAAAAAAGAAAAATGTCAGATTTTAGTAAAAAAAATTAAATATTTAGGATTAGAGATAAGCGAATGTAAAAGAATTGCAAGCTTTTCTGGGTATGATCAATTATTATGATAAGTTTATTGAGGACCGAGCGACAAAATTTCAACCATTGTATCAATGTTTAAATAAAAAAGGATTTCACTGGACGGAGGGATGTCAGAAAGCATTTGAAATCGCAAAAGCAGAGTTAAAGTCGGCTAAAGTGTTAATCAATTTCGATCCAACGAAAAAAATTATTTTAACATGCGATGCATCAGATTATGGTCTGTCGGCTATTATTTCACATGCGACTCCAGAAGATGAACGTCCAATCGTGTATGTGGCAAAATCTCTATCAAAAAGCGAGCGAAACTACGCAGCGATTGATAAAGAAGCCAGAGTCATCATTTTTGGCGTCACTAAATTCTATGATTACATTTATGTTAATAAATTTACCTTGAGGACAGATCACCAGCCTTTAGTATGAATTTTAGGTAACAAAAAAGGAATTCCGCTTATGGCTGCTCGTAGAATGCAAAGGTACGCGGAAGTTTTAAGAGCATTTCAATACGAAATTGAATACGTGAAATCTAAAGAAAACAGCGCGGACGCATTATCGCGATTGCAACCAAAGGCTAAGGATAATGAAATCGACGAAAAAGAAGCGGAATTTACGTACTTGAATTATATAAAACAAGAAACGTTCTTATGTATAGATAATAAACGGATTGCAAATGAAACACGAAAAGATAAAATTTTAGCAAAAATTATATTATTTATCCGAAATGGTTGGCCCAATAAAAAAGAGATCGACGAATCAATAAAAACATTTTATGTACGAAAAAATAAACTAACCATAGAACAAGACTGCTTGATGTGGGGCTACCGTGTTATTATACCGCAAAAATTAAGAAATGTTATCCTAAATGAATTAGATACTACGCACGCAGGAATTGTGAAAATGAAAGCGACGACTCGATCATTCGTTTGGTGGCCAAAAATCGATGACGATATCGAAAATTTAGCGTAAAGTTGTCGTGATTGCATTAAAGTGGCAGATAATCCAATAAAAGGAGAAATGCATGCATGGAGTTGGCTAGAAAAAACATGACAAAGATTACACACCGATTTCATGGGACAACAAAAACAATCGAAAAATTTCAAGAAGTATTTTCACGTTTCGGATTGCCACTTCAAGTAGTAAGCGACAACGGATCACAATATAGAAGTACAGAATTCAAGTCATTTTTAAAAAGATTAGGGATTAAACAAACATTGTCAGCGGTGAAACACCCAGCATAAAAAATAAGTTACCAATGCAAGAAGCAGTAGATTTAATTTTACTAGAATATAGAACCACTAAACATAGTACAACGGGGGAAACGCCAACCAAGTTGATGCTGGGTCGCGAAGTGCGAAATAAATTCGATTTATTACGTCCAAGCGTGGAAAACAAAAATGATTTAGAAAAAGAACGCCAGCTCCGCAACGGTAGTGGGAGAAGCAAGGCGTCATTTAAAGAGGGGACGAGGTTTGCGTGAAAAGTTTCAGTATAAACACCTCTTCGTGGGTAAAAGGAATGATTAAAAAAATATTAGGCCCGGTAACATACCGCATTAGGTTAGACTTAGGAGAAATGATTAAAAGGCATCTTAAACAAATAAAAAAATATACGAATAAGAATATGATTGTAACTGACGGAGAAGTATTGCGACGCTGAGAACGAATTAGAAAAAATGTAAGTTCAAACTGAACGGAAGGGAGTGTAACGTATGAATGTGTGGGTACGCGTAGAGCTTCGGGAGTGTTTGAGTGAGTGCGAGGCGAGGCTTAAGTCCGATGCCGAGTATGACTCGAAATTGTAATTAGTTGAAATACAGATCTCTATTTGAAAACATCTAATATCTCTTATTTTCCCTTTCCCAAACACTACAGGGCCTGTTCCGAATTGGAGCTCCGACAGTTAAAGTATTGTTACGTTGGTATAACTGACGGAGAATAGTTCCTCAATCGCCAGCGGCGCCAGCGCCCAGCATTCAAATTTTAAAAATTTTAGTCCGTAGCGTAGTTCTTCATTAGAAATAAATTAAATAATTTAAGTTGATTTCTTTAATTCCGATTCTAATTGAAATTTACTACAAAATTATTTACATCGATAAATATTTTACATGAAAAAATAAATCTTATATTTATATTGAAAGTACAACTTTCATAGAAAACAGTTTATATTATCTACAGAAATTTTCTTAATAAAAATTTTCTATTATTAAAAAATGCACGAAAATATTTTGTGAATTAATCAACTAGTTATGTATTTTAGTTGTACCAATTACTTGATAATTACAATTGTAAGGTTTTGGGACTTCTTTGAAGTGCCAAGGTGATTTCTAAATAATTTAAGCAGTTGCGGTGTAAAATATTAAGAATTTATTTATCAAAGTAATTAAACTATATATATATATGCCAAAATATATGCCAAAAAAGGAAGAAAAACGTTTGGCAGTCCTCCAAAGACCGAAAAATGTCGTGCCGCCGAGCACATGAATTTTTTAAATTTTGACAATTTTCCAAAATCGGTTTATTTATAGAGGTGGTTATTTTATCATGTGCTAAGGCTTTTAAATGGTGGATAAAATGTAGAAATATCATTCATAACAATTTTGGTTACTTTGATTATGTATAAATAAATTTTTGTGCACTTAGTATACGTCACAATATGCAAAAAATTTAAAAAGAAATAGCGTTTTTCGCAGTTTTTCACATCTAAATCCCGAAAAGTCCCTTTTGCGCCACAGCAATCAAAAGTTCGTGAAATTACCTTTAATTTGACCTCTTTTTTAATCCTTTTAAGATGCTTGAGAGCCGAAAAATCGTCATTTGAAAATTACATGAAATTTTGTTAAAGAGGTAAACTTTTCATTTCAGCAGATCTGGTCGATTCACATCGATTCATATGAGCTACGCAACACAAACAATAGGTCTTCTAGTACTATCAAAGACCTTCAACTTTATCTAAATAATCTAAATAATATCTGAATAAATTTATATCTAAAATTATAATATTTACAATATATCTTTTAAATTCTAAGAGAAACAAAATAATAAACTATTATTTCGCGTTAAGTATCCCGGAGAAATAACCCGAAGGGGAAGGCTTCCCAGGCGAAAAATCTCACCTGAGAAATCGCGTGAGAAATCGTGTGAAATTTCATTCGGAAATTTCGGTAACTTTATGAAACAATTCATCACCTGAGATTCCGGTGATTTCTCATTTGTAACCCAGTTAAAAAAAAAATCAGTAGAATTTAGTCTGATTGGAATCAGACTGAATTCGACTGATTTTTTCAAGAAGTATCACAAAAATATTGCTTTGTAAAGCTTAGAAAATTTTTGCAAGTTGGAAAAAAAATACCAGAAATTGCACTAAATAATTGAACATTTAGGGAGCATCAAGGGAGTTTCAAAGGGTGGCTCGCCCAGTGGAGCGTTTATTCTCTTGTTTGAAGATAACTGTTAGAATAAGTAAAATTAATAAATTTAAAT
>JAWWEO010020268.1:0-10833 GCA_035582975.1 Ormyrus labotus | reverse complement strand
TGAAATTTCATTGAAATTTTTTTATTTTGACTCTAATGAATGTTCTATCACATTCTTTGATACTTCTAGAACACATTGATAAAATAAAAAAAAATTGAGTTTTTTGATAATTTTTGACTGTAACCTGCCCTTAAAGTTTTTTCGATCTAGCTTAGTTTTTAAAATTTTCTTATCCTTTATTTAACATGGAACACCCCGTATATGGTATAACATAGTACAGTTATATTTTTATTATTATTATTTTATTATGATTGTTTTCATTTGTTGCAGCAATAACTAAAACATAGTTACATTTCTGTAAATATATATTATTAAATACAGAATGTTTTTTGTGACTTTACCCGTAAGAAATTATAATATCTATGCACTTTGGGACTAATTTTTAAAAATTAGATTAGCTATTAATTGGCATAGAATTAATTACAATTGGTTGCCATAGCAACGAATTGCGTTTGGTTGCTATGACAACCTTCTTATAGCCCACCAATCTTTAACCGTTGCCATGATAACAGTCTTAGTTCGTACAACGGCTACAACATTTGAAAATATTTTTATTATATAGACTATTGGTTGCTATGGCAACCGTCTTAGGAACAATCAATCTTTAATCGTTGTCATGGCACCAGCCTTAATTCATATAGTTGCTACAACACTGAAAATACTTTTATATAGACTATTGATTGCTATGGCAACCACCTTATACCAATGGCAGCCAATCGCTAATCTTTGCCATGGCAACTGTCTTAATTCGTACAACGACGAAAGCGGTGAAAATATTTTTATTATATAGAGAGACTATTGGTTGCTATGGCAACCGTCTTTTGTTGCCGTGGCTACCAATCGCTATTCGTTGCCATGGCAAGTCTTAATTCGTATAAGAACAACGGCGAAAATATTTTTATTGTATAGAAAGAGACTATTGGTTGCTATTGGGATTTGACATTTTGAGTGTCGCCGCCAACCTTTGAAAGTAAAAATACTTTATGCTTGTGGCCTTTGCTTCCTGCTATATCTATATATGTCTATATATCTATATTTACAATGCTAAGCGCAAGTTTATTGTCTTTGTTGCTGTATATATTGACCACGTCTCCATGTCAAATCCCAATAGCAACCGTCTTATGGTCATGGCAGCAGTCTTAATTCGTACAATGACGAAAGCGGTGAAAATATTTTTATTGTATTAAAAGGCGATTGTTCGAATATGGTCATGCCATAGCAACCAATCGTTAAACGTTGCCATGACAACTATCTTAATACCTGAAGAATATTTATTTTATATGTTATATGTCGTATGTCATATACAGGGTGTCACAAAAGTATGGAAACCCTTGAATAACTCGAAAGGAATTAATTTTAAAGTAAAATGTTAAATACAAGAGTGTTATAATTTTTCCCTAGCTTTCAGATGGTGACCTTGGATTTGACCTTGACCATGACCTTGAAGGTCATATCAAGGTCATATTTAATTTTTTAAATTGGAACCCCCATTTTTTACAGCGGATTTGGAAAAGCAGGAAATTCTACGTTCAACTATGATCTTGACCAAGTCCTTGACTACCATTTTGAAGGTTATTTCAAGGTCAAACTTGTTTTTTCAAATAGGAACCCCTATTTTTTATTAAGAATTTTGAAAGGGCAGAAAATTTTACGTTTAACTGTGACCATGACCAAGTCCTTGACCACGACCTTGAAGGTCATTCCAAGGTCAAACTTGTTTTTCCAAATAGGAACCCCTATTTTTTATTACGGATTTTGAAAAAGCAGGAAATTTTTCGTTCAACTATGACCTTGGCCATGGCCTTGGCCTCGACCTTCAAGGTCAAACTTGTCTTTTCATATGGGAACCCCTATTTTATATTGTGGATTTGGAAAGAGGTGAAATTTTTCCTTCAAGTGTGACCTTATCCATAATCATGCTCTTGGCCGTGAACCAGGCTTTCAAGGCTATTTTAAAAAAATTTATTCTAGAATTTTGAAAAATTACAGCCACTGTAGGATACCTAGCAATCCTAGTCGTGTTTTGGAAGATTCTTATTATTTTTTGAAAATCTTGTCTGCCATCTTGGATCCGCCATCTTGGATTACGAATTTTCATATACTTCTTTCAGATTTGTAATCAGCAACCCCAAAAATCTCCGCACACCAAATTTGGCGTAAATAGGTTGGTTTTTGAAAATCTTGTCCGTCACCCGTAATGGTCTCTAAAGGTTAATATGACTTTTGTGGATAATTGAAAAACAGATACTTTTGCTGCTTTAACCTCTCTAACAGTCTTTCAGGATAGTAGAGTTTATTCGTAGATATTGTAATTTATTTGGCGCGGTTGCTGTTTTTCAATAATCCACTTTAGGTTATTCGAAAAACAGTTACATTCGCTGCTTTCATCTGTAACAGTCCTTTTCAGGGTAGTTAGTGGAGTTTTTTTTGGGGGAGGGGGGGGGCGGTTGAGGCGCAATTGCTGTTTCTTAATAGATTTTTTTCAGTAATTTTTTAAATCTGTTATTTTATTCCTTACTTTCACTATGGCTTCTCTAACAGAAAAATAGAGAGTGTCTTTATTAATGATGAGAGGTTGGGATGATAGATGTAGGACGTATAACGAAGTAGTGCAGTTATGTAATGAAACATTTCGAGAAGGCTTAATGGCATTAGCAAATCGACTGTCTCTAAAACTATCAGAAGGTTTGAAGAAACTAAAACTAATAAAAACTGTGCAAAATCTGGAAGGCCAAACGAAGAAACCTCACAAAAGCGGCAAATGGAAGTAGCCCAGTCTTTTGTCGAAAATCTGCATTTAACTGTTAAGAAGGCCTCTCAACAGATTGAAATTAATCAAATGTTAATTTTTAGGAATTTAAAGATGATTAAATTTCCCCCTTACAAAATACACTTTCATCAAGAAATAAATGACGATGAGTTTGACCGGCGAGTTGAATTTAGTGAGAACATGGTGAAAAGAATTGTTCAGAATCCTAATTTTCAGTCACTCATCAGTTTTTCAGATAAAGCAACATTTCAACTTAACGGTGAAGTCAATCGCCACAATTGCAGATATTGGAGCAATGAAAATCCTCATTGACTACGAGAAAATCAGACGCAATACCCGCAAAAATTGAATGTTTGGACAGGTATTTTTAGGGATAGAATATTTGGATCTTTTTTCATTGACAGGAATTTAGATGAACCTAGACATCTGGAATTACTACAGGAGCGGTTCAGGAAATAGCTGGTGATGATTTTAATGAGATTTGGTATCAGCAAGATGGTGCACCTGCTCATTTTCGGGTGATTGTGAGAAACTACCTAGATATAGTATTTAATAATCGTTGGATAGGTCGGAGAGGAACTATTGAGTGGTCACTTAGGTCCCCTGATCTGATTCCACTTGACTTTCTTCTTTGGGGCTACATAAAAAATAAAGTTTACGCTACTAAACCACGAGATTTGGAAGACAAAAAATACTAAATGTTTGCGTTGATATTACACCTGATATGATAATGAGGGCGATAGAAAATCTTTATGTCCGTCTAGGAATGGGCCAAGATGTTGGTGGAGAACATTTTGAACGCAGGTTGTAAGCCATGTCTTAACTGGTTGGGTCATCTCCTTGCCTCAACTGACCGGGTTATCTCCTTACCTTAACTGGCCGAGATAGTTAGCTTTACCTTAACTGACCAGGATCATTAGCCTTGCCTTAACTAGCCGGGATCGTTGGCCTTGCCTTAATTGGCCGGGTCATCTCCTTGCGTTAACTGGGTGGGATCATTAGTCTTGCCTTAACTGGCCGGGATCATTAGCTTTGCCTTAACTGGCCGGGTCATCTGCTTGCCTGAACTGGCCGGTATCATTAGCTGTTCCTTAACTGGCTGGGCCATCTCGATGCATTAAGTAGCAGGGATCGCTAGGTGCCCTACAGCGGCTGGAATTATTCAAAATTCTTAAAAAAATCTTTTTAAAGTGACCTTGAAAGCCGGGTTCAAAGCCAAGAGCATGATTATGGCTAAGGTCACACTGAAGGTAAAATTTCACCACTTTCCAAATCCACAATAAAAAAATAGGGATTCCCAATTGAAAAAACAAGTTTGACCCTGGAATGACCTTCAAGGTCGTGGTCCAGGACTTGGTCATGGTCATAGTTGAACGTAAAATTTCTTGCTCTTTCAAAATCCGTAATAAAAACTAGGGGTTTCCATTTGGAAAAACAAGTTTGACCTTGGAATGACCTTGGATGGAATGGAATAATCCCTATTAAGATCTACATGGGTATCCACATTATTTTAAATGGATTTTACGTGGATTCCTATATACTTTTAAATGGATTTCGCGCATTCCCTGGATTTTCAGCTGGACATTTACCTATTATTAAGTGGGTTTACACGTGGGTTCCCATGCCATTACGTGGATTTTTGCGTAGATTTTTATGAAAAGGATGTAGGAGTTTCGCGTGGATTCTTACCCATTTTTAAATGGATTCCACCCATTCTTACACGTGCTTCTTATCCGATTACATGGATTTAGTCTAGGTTCTAATCAATAGGATTCAGGATTTTTCGCGGATATTGGAAAATTTTTTACAAAATTTCTTAACATTACTCAATTGAATCTGAATTTTTTTCATTTATTTTGATAAATATTTTCGTAACTTATTTATTTATTTTGTTTTATTTAGTTATTTAATGTCGTGTTCCCCTTTCGGGCATTAGCGTCCGAGTTAACTATAGTTAGTAGGTTGGAACACGTATTTTTCTCTATCCCTTGAGCGAAAGTACGTATTTTCGCTGTTCGCTTAGGCTAGAAAAAGTAATACTTTTGCCCACTGCTGCAATTTTCGTTTTTTTTCTTTCTGCCGATCGGAGAAAGACTTTGTAACCTACAAAAAATAACGAAAATAACAGAAAAGAAAATAACGGTACATATGCAACAATTGTATTAAAAAACTCTTATGTTAAATATGAAATTTGCACTTTCAACAGCAATATTATAAATAATTTTTCCCTTTGATGGCCAGTACTTCATCGACATCTTCACGAAAAGAAGTCAGTAGTTAATCGAAACTGCAATGACTTCTAAAGGAAAAGTATGCAATTTACTAACCAGGAGAGTCTCACTTGTTCGGGTCACGGATTTTATTCGAACTTTTGGATATGTTTTCTAATGTTAAAACATGAAGCCGCGTCCGTTCGGTTTAACGCTCGATTTTTTAAAAGTTATGTGCTCTTTTTAGCAAAAATCTAACAGGGAGAGTATACGACATTTGGGTAATGGATTTTCCTGTAACTTTGGGATATGCTTTCTAATGTTAAAATATGAAGGAAACCGCGTCCGTTCGGCCTAACGCTCGATTTTTCAAAAGTTAGATGCTCTTTTAGCGAAAATCTAAGAAAAATCGATTTTTGTTTAATCATTATATCTTCTCAACTATTAACGGCACAGCATTTTAACTCCCCGCATTTGAAAGGTGAGATCAAACCCTATCGATTTAAAAAAAAGAGATCAAAAAATCTTTATTTGTTCAAAAGTTATAGGTAACTTTTAGCGGTAAAAGTAACATTTAGCGGTAAATCAGTGAAATCGAGTTGAATGTATGAAAAATAAACTTTTAATATGGTTACATATTTTTTTTCTCAAAAAACTTATATACTTTATAGTAACACATTAAATAGGAAAATTTAAATTTAATAGAAAATAAAAATTAACGTAAAAACTGGCACGTTACTACTTTTAATAGTACTTTTCAACACGGGTGCCGAAAAATCATGCCAAAGTCGTGATTTTGAGATGAGAATGGTATAAAATAAATAAATTATTAGTTTTATAAAAATAGAGACTATAAATTAAATGATTGATTTCTCTCTCTTTTTTCTCTATCTCTCTTTCTTTTTACTTAAATATATATAAACTCGCTACGCTCGTGCTGCAACGTACGTTCGCCCAGGGATAGAGAAAAACATTATTTCTTACACGGGAGTAAAATGGAACTGCCGCACGAACGTGATATGACGCCCGAGGCTTCGCCGAGGAAAGTACCATTTTCCCTCTTTTTAAGAAAATCTACTATTTACTTTTTTGTTTTTTCTGTAGGGTGACGAGTTCGATTCCTGCCAACGAAAATTCAGCAAACATTTTTTGAAATGTTTTCAAAAATATCGGACTGAAGGGTGGATTCGAACTCAAGCCCTCGAGCAGCCTTGTCTTGGGAAGTTGAGTTCGGGGTTTATCGTAAGATAAGCAAACCGATGCCTTAACCGCCTGAGCTAAGACGGCTCTTGATAACTTCTCATGAATACAAATACATGTTTGACAACGCAGAAATATATCTTTCATATCTTATTTTGATATAAACGCATATTCGTTCAATATTGGCTGTTAAAATAATATTCAAATCCTTTTCAATATTAACAATTTTCTTAATATTAGTACAAACATTAGTACAAACATTCTGTATTATTTATATTATCAACAATGAATTTCACTATTTGTATAAAATCACCATTAATAATAGGTAGATTTTCAGCTGAAAAACAAGGAAAAGCGTGAAATCCATTCAAAAAAGGGTACGAATCCACGCGAAACTCCTACATACTCTTCAACAAAATCTACGCAAATCCACGTAATGGGGTGGGAACCCACGTATAATTCCATTTAATAATAGGTAGATATCCAGCTGATAATCCAGGGAATGCACGAAATCCATTAAAAATGCATAGGAATCCACGTAAAATCCATTTAAAAATATATAGGAATCCATCTAAAATTCATTTAAAATAATGTGAATACCCATGTGGATTTGAATAGGTATCTAGCTAAAAAATCTTCTCAAATCTACGTGGAATCCACGTGAATCCACCCGGATCGAGCTAGGAAATCCAGCTAGGTTTCCCAGCTGGATATTTTTGTCCGGATTGAATAGTACACTCTTTAATTTCGTGCATAACTAAGAAGTAAGGGTCATCTACTTTTTCCGCCTCCAAAAAGTAAACATTATAAAAATCTAAGGGTAAAAATCGAATGAATAATAAACACGTGTAACTCTTTAAAAATTAGTATTAAAATAAAAATCAACAAAAATATTATCAACCGAGCGACGTTAGGAGCGAGGTAAATTTTGCTAGTATATATAATTAGAATGTAAGCTTTACAAATTTTATAAGTTTATGTAAAGTATTTCATGTTATCAAATTAAACAATATTCAATTTCGGAATAAAGATGTAATATTATAGAACATTAAGTTTTATGTTTTAAAACTTACAGTTTCTTATTTATTAGAATATAAATATATGATTTTGTCAAAATGTATAAAATAAATATACAAATCTTATTTTAAAGGTTATCATTATTGAATATTATTTTTTTTTTTCAGACCTCTTTTTGCTTAAATTGGAGGTTGCAAATTTACTAGTACCAAGCATATGTGTAATATGTCATTTATGTGTACAAATCTTCAGGAATCTTGTCTAACAACCTGTAAATCTTCAATGTTGCATGATCCTTTCTACATAAATTATCATTTTTGTAACACTGTATATTTGTTCTGTTTCTTGACTTGTAAATTCAGTCTTTTTTTTGTAAAAATGGAGGCGTTACAACCAATACTTTTCTGCCCCCTTGATCTACCCTTGAGAAAATATTAGGAAAACTTTTATCAGCTAGTACAGTATCATCATCTTCTAATAAGTTTAGTAGACCAAATTCAATGGTAATTTTTTTAATACGTGCGTGGAAATAGCCCTTTTTCGTCTCTGCTTTCTGTGCTCAAAATGCGAAATCCCTTACTCGTGCGGGAAATCGTCCACTTTCCCGCACTAGTGCGGGAATGGCTACGTTATGCATTACTACTACGCTAGCACGCACTCGCGTTCGGCTCATGCGCTCGCTCCGCCTCCTGTCGTAAACAAAACACTCTCGAAATAATCTATTTTCTGCACTTGTTGCACAATATACTATTATTTTTTTATTTTATTTAACGTCGACTTTTACGCTACCTTGCGGCTTACCAAATCGCGACAGGACAAACAACTTATAAAGGTGACTTCCGAACCACCTGAGTTTTGATGTTATTAGACACTAGCAGTGATGTCCCAATGTCAATTTTTCTTGCTGGATCGAACCAGAGACTTTCTCTACGAACTGAGCGATCGCTGCTCTCCACAATATACTATTGTGTATCATTCTTTCTTCTCCCGGATACTTTTGACTTAAAATTGATAAAACCTGATGGGGTCATTCATATTAATACTTTAGCCGTAAAACCTTTCTTGTAATGCAAATAGCAATAAACACGTTTATCAACTGCTGGAATTAAAATTTTTTTTTAGATATAAATTTCAATTTTAAACTCTGGGCAGTCTATGATAACCCGCATATGAGAACAAGCTGGGTAAAAACACTGTAGCATCGTTGCTTCAATATGGTTCTTAGTAGGCCAAAATATTAAATTTAATGTAGCACTAAAAATCTGCTCCAAAACAGACAAAAAAATTCTTATATCGTTATTATCCGATGGATGAATTCTGTTCAATAAAAATTTAAAATTACTTAGGGATACACCAGCAGATCCGACATTTGTTCATCATTTTTAATTGATGCATAACCGACAAAGTAATTAATTTTTACTGCTCTGTCTTCTTCATTATAAGGTCCAACAGCTTGGTCTTAAAAAATGTTAACCGGAGTTACACATCCTTTATTCTTGAACGTTTTATTACCATAATTAAAACTTAATTTAGTGTCAGAGATATCCGTTTGAATTGCAGTATCACATACTTCACCTCCAGCGTACATGCAAATATTGCATGTAAAAGTATTGTCAGAATAAATACAATTACTGGAAATATTCATTTGACACTCTTGATCCATTTGTATGATTTCATGTTTGCATACTTCTATACGATTTGAATCTTCATATTAGCAGCTGAATCAATATTTTCACTAGATTTAAGTAGTGTTCTTCTTCCCATAAAACGTTTATGCCTGTAATAATAACATTAAGATATAACACATACTGAAGAATTAGAGTTCATAATGCAATATTCAAATCATCATATTAAAAAATACTAAATAAATTTTATATAACATACTATATTTTAATTTAATATTTTTCATCCTCACCTGCTTTAAACTCTTGAATGATCCAATATAACTTGGACTCCGCTGATTTTCTGACATTTTATTACCAATACAATGACTGCTGCATATTTTTTCATAATTTTTAGGAACCCGTGGTGCTCATCAGAATTATAAAATCAATAACAAATAAAATAAATTTTCTAACTGCCACTTTCTATATACTTTGATAAGTAGGGTTATGTTTTACTTACTTCAATTTATTTACCGCAGCTATCCATTGATTTTTATTTAATTTATAAAATTTAAATGCACTATTTATAATTGTATTTTTTTGCAATTAACCGCGCAAGAATAATTACGACCTATTTTATTAGTTACTTACTATGTATTCTGCATAGAAAGTTACAACCCGAGTTTCGTAAATTTTCAATTTAGCGTGCTAAGATTGTTTCTAAAATCCCTTTCACTCAGCTGATCACAGTGAATAGCAATATATAACGTACATATGAGCAACCAATAGGAATAGTTCTTTTTACGTTCATCGAGTAATCGGACGGCTTCTTTATGTGCGTTCCTATATTTGTTGTATATAACGTATGTAGTTTTCTATAGCTGCTGTTGGCATTTGATGCCCGATGGTAATTTTGCACGATTTAAAAATTACGTTCAGAAAACGCTAGAATATTTAGAAATCCCACGTCAAAATTGTAAAAAATTTCTTGACAGCTGTGAAATTGAAGATATTGAGACATACGAAGACAAGATTATTTAAGCGATAAAAGGCAAGATATACTTTATTAAAAATAATAATTTGGAGTTACGCATGCAAAGTTTACATACGCATGGCTTTTAAAAATATTTTGAATTTTTTATATTAAAATAGGATAAAATAAAAAGATTTTTTTTATTCTTCTAACCTATACACATGAAATATTTAACTTCAATATTTATTAATATTGACATCAAATATAAAATAAATTATTCCTTTTATAACGTTAAGCTAATTGAAAATTCAGTGTTAATAATGTGTTACGTAGATTTTCATGTTTTGATTAATCCTTTCAACTGTTTGCATTGCAAAAGATGTTCTCATAAAGAGCGTATTAATGAAACTAAACTTTTGTTCTTGTGTCTGGGCTTTGAAAGGTTAACATCTAATATCCATTTACGTAAATTAGAACATAATTATGTGATATTTTGCAGGCTTTTAAATAAAATGTAACTGTAAATTCAAATGTAAATAGCCTACAAATATCAGTAAATCTATTTTTAAAATAGTGCTTTTCGATACAAGGGAAAAAACGTTGATTCTCGAAAAAGGGTGATAATCACCCTCGCCCGAGAATCATAAGTCTGACACTCGAACAATATTTTTCGATAAAACGATTTTAAGACATTCAAAAATGTGTAAAATTGAATCGATTTTACGCAAAAGTGTATCGAAAAATTTCATTTACAATTGTACAATTGAACGAATTTACCTGTAAGTGAAGTTCGATTGAGATTGTATGAAACGCCTCTTCCGAAATGATCAATTGGTAGTACTCCCGCTTCGCGCCAGAATCCACCAGAATTACCACACTTTTAAAGCAAAAACTGAACCTGCGGAACGCCTAGCGCCGCCACCGTGGCTCTTTTGCACCCACGCTGCTCGCCAATCCTCATTATTTTAAAGTGTTGCCGTTCTAAATTTGGGAAATCTATAACAATTTATAGATAGGGAATGCAAGGGAGGGATTGATCATTTCGGAAGAGGCGTTTCA
>JAWWEO010020267.1:0-10833 GCA_035582975.1 Ormyrus labotus | reverse complement strand
CTATTAAATAGCCACGGGACTTATCTATTAACTATTTTTCTGGCCATTTTCAATGCTGGAAATTCTACCAGGGTAGCCATAAGAATTTATGTATGCAAACAATCCAAAATCAAAGATTCTTCAATATATATATAGTAGTGTCTTTATGTTAAAAATGCTCAAATGTATAAAATTTCAATTTGCACATTCACCACATTTTTCTTTCAAAACTCTAATCCATTCTTTCTCGAACATTGAGGACAACGAAAGACACTAATAAAACAACCGATAAGTCGCACGAAATAGAGTTTCTCCGCGTGCAACAATTGCGCAACGTCGTAAAATTGCAAAATTATCCTTACTGCAACAGTGAAAAAAAAAAATGCAAGCGCGCAACCTCGATGCGATCCACATTATCGTCTCCGAACGAGTCCGACGCGGAGACGGGAGGCACAAAAACGAAAAACGAGTTTCGCAGTCGTTTAGGAAGACGAGACCCGGAACGGCGATATCCTCGTACATCGGAGAGGAGCGAAGCGCGATGGAGAGAAAGAGAAAATGCTCGCGGGAGAGAACCTACTTTTGATCGTGGGAGAGAGAGAAGGAAGGCCCGGCTCGAAGAAAGTGGGACGTTTGTCACGAGCGCGTCGCTATACACAACGTGGCCCGCACACGCTATGAACTTGCCACTCTTCAGTCGGTGTCCACGATTAGAGCGGACTCGGCGAGATGAATCGAGAATTCGTCCGAGAGTAAATCTTTCTCTTCGGAATTTTTATGATTTCTCAAGTTGACGAGATTGATACCAATATTTTGTTCGGTGTGTTTAATAATACTGATTTATAGTACGAGACGGTATTCGCGGTGTAAAAATCCAAATTAAAATACGTTTTATGCACTTTTTTTTCGTTTCCCTCTTCTAACATTATAATCTTTTACAATGTTACAAATAAAAAATGACGTGCATTTGCTTATACATCAATATTGTGGAAAAAAATAACACACTTTGCAGATAATACCAAATCAAATGTTTTTATTAGTCATTTTCTCTCCTTTTTTCAATAAATAATGATAAAATATAATAAAAAAAAGAAATATCGGGCGGTCGAGGTATTAAAGCCACCGTCACAGGAATCTTGCGGTCACGTCTTGCAGGTGTAAAAATGAATAAGAAAAAAAAGCTGGAGTATAAAAAAAAAAAAAAATTTGCTATTTCTTCCCCCCCCCCTTCCGGCCAAAAAAACTGCTCTTCTCACGGATTGGACTTTTGGCTCTGGGTCGAGTTCGGGGCTGCGGCGTTTCCGGTCGCGTTCCCGTTCCCGTTCGATTTCCCGTAAGGGAATAGCAGCTGGCCCGTCGGTGTACTTGAACTCATGCGGTTGGTGCTCAGAGTCAGGCTCACCGGCGTCGCGTTCAGGAGCTGCAGTCGCACTGGGCACTGGCGGTAGCCTTCGGCGAAAAGGAGAGATTTAGTGTCGATACGAAGCTGACCAGAGCGGATTTTAAAGTTTTTGCGCGAACGGAATTTACGCTGAATTGGGACGCGTGGTCAGCTTTTTTTTCTCGAGATTAATTACTCTAGATCTAGATTTCGGCTTTCGTGTAACCAGAATAATCAGTGTTTTTGCTAGCCGAAAGAAATGCGTAACAAATGCCTAAATCGTGCAAAAGAATTCACGTATTTCCGGATAAAGAATGCGGACGTAAAATAAAAAATTTCACGACGATCTTCAACAATCTACTACTAAAGCTCATATCAGAAGGTTCGAGTACCAGCATGATGAGGTCCGGAGCAGTGGCAGCAAATGGGGTTGTTCCTGGGCCGGGCGCAGAACTCGACGCTGTGCGGCTCGCCGCAGCGGACGCATCGGGGAAGGTGTCGGCAGTTGGCGGCGACGTGCCAGAAGCCCTGGCACCGGTAGCACTGCAGCACGTCGTCGCTGCCGGCCGCCGCCGACTGCTGCTGCTGCTGTTGCTGGACCTGCTGCTGCTGGTGCTGCGGGCCCGGGGCGTCCATCGCCTGGTGGAACGGGCTCTGCGGACTCGGGCCGTTGCGCCCCCAACGCTCGGGGATCGCGCTGAAACGCGCAGCCCCGAAGAAGTCCAGGCCCTGACGCAGCAGCTGCTCGTATTGGCTTGATTCTAGGACCTGACGGAGAATGACGGGAGAATTTATTTATTTGCGGTCGGATCTATTTTTCTTTTATAAATGTATTACACCAGGAAAATTGTATTATATCCCTTTTTTGTAGCTATCGAATTTCAAAATTAAAATGTCTTTCTTACTACAAAAGCTTGTAATTATAATTGTAAAAGGAAAATCTTTACTTACAAACTTTAAAAAAAATCATAAATATCAATTTTAGAAAGCAATTAAAATTTTTTTGGTAATTTATGGTAGAATAGAAAGTTCAATTGGTCGATTGGGCGTATCAATGATACACCCAATAAATTTTAGAATCAAGTAGTGACGTAAACCAATCTTCATTTTTAAATTGTATTGTGATTATACGAATGGAGGCATACAAGACATCAATTGCAGTATCCTATGATGTAAGATTTTATAAAAATTCTGCGAATGAATTTTAAAAAAGATCGAAATTAACAAACATTTTTTATTACTGACCGTGACATTGCAAAAAATTTACTAAAATTAAAATAACTCTCCCGTAACATTTAATTTCAATCATCCTCTGCAAATGCATAATCAATCATCGTATCGCATAAATCATTAAAAAATTTAACGAATGTTCCAAATTAAGATCTGTGCATTAGCATTGAGAGAAAGATGCCTTAGAATTCTAATTAATAAACTTTATCAGTTCGTTACCTCCACGCGTACATAATGACGAAGTCGTTCGACGCTTCCGGTGGCGATGCCTTGTCTGGTCAGCGCTGAATTGAGATCTTGCAGCGGAATAGCCCAAGGCACATCACGCAAGAGTACAGCTTGCCGATAACGAGAATCCCGATCGCAAAAACGAGCGACCTGAAATCAAGTTCAAATGCAACCTCAATTTTCTTCCAATATTTCCGCTCAGACTACAATAGATATTTACTTCATTGCTCGAAATAAATAATTAACTCATGGCAGCATAAAAAAAAAATAAAATTTAAACAAAGCATCGTTCACGTTATCTTCCTCGCTTCTCGTGAAAATATAGTTAAGTTTTTTATTGCTTCATTCATTCGTGTTGTAACGGCTTCATAGTCATACGGTAAGTACAGTACCTAGCGATGATTTGCAAGAAACTGACCTACTTTCGCATCCTCGGTAGCCACATGTAAACAATCTAAGGTATCACTTCTAATGCCCCGGTACACTGTAATTCTGCGCAGAGTGGCGAGATTTTATTCAAAATAAAAATAAAGAATGCTCTAAAAAAAAGTCGTGGTTTCACAAACGATTTCACGGCGACGATTTCTCTCGCTCCGAACCTCCGTGTATATTTTTAAAAAAAGGCAACCGCTAAAAAACTAACCCTCAAAGCCGGCAAAGATAATGAACCGACCTGGACGGGGCCCTCGAAGATCCTGGCGAGATCTCCGCGCTGCAGGAGCTTATCGGCGTCCAGCTCCCTGGCGAAGCCGGCTATGAGTCCGCACTGCGTCTCGGAGACGCACCAGGAGCCGAGGGGTTCGGTGGCTCGGATCGCTTCCTCGAGACTGGTGCGCGGAAGTCCGTCGGCCCGGTAGTTGCGGCCTTGATCCGCCTGCTGTTGCTGCTGCTGCTGCTGCTGCTGCTGTTCAAAGCCATTTGTCCGCGACACGTACAGCCAACACGTCAGCTGCTGCTGGTCCTGGGACTTATCGGGACACGCGGGGAACTCGGCGATCGTTTCGTTCTGAGCCTCTGGTGAACGAGAGTTAAGGGGCATTTTTATTTTCAATCGATGAGTAAGGGTTTTGCGTTTAATTTCGTCTAGAATAAAAGAAGGCCTCCGGGTCCAGATTGTTTGGTAGGCGACTTTTCAAATTTGCGATAAAGTTATTTAAAAGAAAATCATTTATAAGCTATTATTTTTTAGATTAGCGCGATTTATTAGGCGCATTAGCTGTTAGTTAGAGGGCTTGAGTCTTATTTACCTTCTTGTAGATCGCCGCTTTCCTGATCTTCCATCCTTGTACAGTGACGATGGTTTTATTGATTTCAGGAAAGCATTTTTATCCCTCGCGGCTGCACCGAAAAGCCGCGAGTATAGCTTGACAGCTAGGAATAACCTCCGTTCGAACGATCGAAACTTCGTCCAACTTCATTCAATTAGATATATAGATATGCTGCACCGGAATTTTTTACAGATTTTTATTAAAAACCATTTACGCCTTTGTAGTTTGTTAATGTTGAAAAATCATTTATTGTTTATAGAGTAAATAGTAAATAGCTTTAAAAAAATTAATATTTAAGAGTTGAATATTTCTGAACTTGTAACTGTTTTCAGATTCCTTTCTGACTTCTATAGTTAACTTTTCGTTTTGTAGAATTTGTTTTATAGATTTTATCGGTCAATGAAGATCTGCTTAAAGATCTGATGAAGGAAAACATTAATTTTCTTATATAATGAAAAATAGATGTAATAAAATACTTCCAATGTTTCATTAAACAAATAAGGGTTTATTAGGCATAGCACAAAAATTGTAGGTGGATTATTTGTCCCATTTCTTCAACGTGGATCGTAATATCTATGCATTTACATTACGTAAATAACAATGTAATCATTATCTGATCATATAATAATATATATTAAAATAATAAATCTATTTAAAATAATTGATAAGTTAAACTTAGTTTGTAAAAAATTAATGATATTTTAATCAATTTGGCTAATAAAAATCTGAAATTACTATTATATATAGGCGCTGAATTTTATTTTATTCTCAAATGTATTTTTAACGGATAAAAAATATTAAAATCTCTATATATTATTTTAAATAATATGTTTTTACATTATCTATATGTATATAGACAAGTGCACACTATACGTTTACTTTCGATTTTTTCTTATCTATATGTTGCAAACCAATGTTTCTTTTTGTTATTTAATTTTCAATGCAATAATATTATGCTAATTTCATACTTTTTTAAGTTTCTCTTCTTTTGAAATTAGAAACATCATAATAAGTTGATTGGGCGCGGAAACGAACGGGAGACATAGCGCCGAATTTGTAATCAAGTATTGTCCAGCGACTGAATTTACAAACTTTATCAATGTATACAGTGAACAGGAATAGTTACAGGAAATAGCATGACGAGGTTTATTATATTTATGTTAAACTAGCAGCGATTCCTCCCTCTTTCAACGCTCGGTCAGTTGATTGGATTCTTCTGAAAGATGATTGGAGATAGTCATGGTCAATTGAACAATGCTCTTTCAAGACTAATGAGCAAAAATAATATATCAATGACTGTATGTTAAGGAATTGTGTACAATTGCTATAATATTCATTTAAATCATGCTTAAAAGAATATTGGTCAGGTATTGAATATATGAGGTCGAAGGTCGAATCAAATTATATAATCAGTTATATTTAGTCAAACGAATTATTTATTCAAATTTATAGCTGTTACAGATTTCTTATCTGTAGTGATTAAAATATAAACACAACAATAATAAAATACCTTCAACATATTTTTTAATCAATTGCACTTAAAGACAATCGTCGTATTAATTTTAATTTATTATGGTTGCAACAGATTTCTTATCTGTTGCAATAAAAGCACAAAAATATTGTCCAATCAATTTATTACATTTAAAGACAGTCATCACATTTACTATTCATGACTGCAACAGACTTCTTATCTCTAGCGTTTAAAATGTAAACGCATGATTATTTTTAATAGCTACAATACATTGTAATTAATTCAAAAACAAAAACAGAAAGTTCTTTTACTCTGAAAAAACAAAAATTGAGGAAACAAAAACTTAATTTTGTCTCAACTTGAAAAAAAGCGATACACTTTAATATAATAGAAAATATTCACGATGTGTATTACATTAGCGTCCCTAATAACTGTATATATGTACCTATTTGCGTGTATCAGGCTCTCCTCAAACAATTAACACAGGGGGCCTTATAAGTAATTCTTCCAAATTTTACGTTTCTGAATTTGATAGCTTCCGTTTATTTGCTTCTTTCTACTTTTAAAAAATAAAATCAATATTCAAATGTTTAATGTAAATATTTGGATTCACGCAAGTAAACTGATAAGACTAAAAGGAATAAATTGAACGGGAATGATAAGCTTTGAAAATTTGTAAATTTTTATTTTTATTAAATAATTATTTTTTATTATTTTTGTTAAAATTGTTACAAACATCTGCTAAAAAAATCTCTTAAAATTGTAAAATGATAACTAATAATATACTAATCTGTATCACTATTGTGACGTCAAGAGGTTTTCTAACGTTAAATCGGTTATAGATACTTTTTTATACGCGACAAGCAGGTGAGAACTATTGCTTAACTATTTGTGCGTGCAACAAATTTAGCTTAACTATTTGTGCGTGCAACAGAATTTTAAGCCAAGAAATTGAATCCTATATTAGCTTACGATTTCACTCGTAGGGAAATAAATTTAAGTATAGAATATGATCCTTTAAACTAATAATCCTGGCTTCTGTTTTAATAAAGAGAACTTCCTGCATTACAATTCCTAAACTTATGAAATTTTTATTTTTTTTTTATGAATTTTGAAAATTTAAAAAGAGGGAAATTAAATGAAAAGCGTCATGTCTTGACTTTATTAAATTGATTTTATAATTATGGAGTAGAGGAAATCAAAATACGTCGATTTAAATTTTTTTTGTTACAAATCATAATATTTTGCTGACTGGGGCGGAGGGGGTGATTCTTATTATTCCATATTTTCATATTAGCTGACGAACAAGTTTAGTAACGCAGCGACATCTTCTCCATAGAATCGAAAACATATAATTTGCCAAACAGCTGATTAGCAGTGGGTATTCCAGCGCCTGAATTCTGAGCCCGGCGCTCAAATAATTCCTACAAAGCAGCAGTTCGCGTTACTAATTTCTAGTTTCTAACCCGTATCGGCAGTTTACTTTCTAATTCCCAGATTTTTCTAGATTCAGAGAATGCTGCATCTGCGACGCTTTGCAAATCTTTGAGTGATCAGATGGCAGCACGGTGGGATTCTTTCAACAGATGGCAAGTGTCGTAAGCTCAAGCACATAGCACGTTAGTCTAGAATCGTCAGTGTGGCTAACGAATCGCTCTGCGAAGTAAGCAGCTGCAAGCTGCATTGGTAGGTCGGCCGATCGTCGTCGTCAGCGAGGTAGTTTTGTACGAGTGAATGCTAGCTTAAGCGCATCGGCCGCGTGCTCAGGGAGCAGCATAACCAGTGCCTACGCATGATCTTTACCGCCGAAGAAAATGGCCCAAGCCAATGTATTGTCCTCCAGGAGTAAAGGCACCCTGAGTCTTTACGGTCTCAGCATCGCGGCTGTCGCTAAACAGTTCCACGACTATAGGAAGTACATCAACTGCATCAACTACCTGCCAGACAATGTGCTCTTCGACATCTTTTACCAGGTTCGTTATATGAGTGCTTGATTTTGATATACGCATCCTCTTCGTTGTGACAAGTTACCGCGTTCCCTCTCTGTCTGCGTGGGAACGTCACTCTGCCTTATATTCGGGAGAGGGGCAGAGATGGCAAATATATAATTCTTTTTTGCAGATTTGTGTTCTTTCTCCTCTTTGCTTGCATCTTAGGTACTTTATTGGAGAACTTCCTTGCTACTTCTTGACTTTTTCTGAAACTGCTTTTGGCATTACCTATTGTTTATTATTCATAATGACACTTGAAGTTGTTAACTGATAACAAGTCTTTAGGAACTATAATATTTATTGCTTTTTAAAAACAGCATGATGCTTTGAGAGCATTCATTGAGAACACCACTTTCATAGGGGTTTCAATTTCTTTATAAATTAAAATATCTTTAATATTTTTGTATTTAAGGTTATAAGTTGTGCAATAGTTTTATATATAGGTATTGATTAATATTTTTTTATAAATTAAATATTAGTGTAATCATTAAATAAACTTTAACTTTCTTTTACTATTCCTTATCAATTTACGCATTACATTGCCTACTAACAGTATTAAAACAAACTGTATGTAAAAGTGTACTTAAATATTAGGTTTTGCTATCATAAAAATCTTTTCCATTTATGTTTGTTTAATAAATTATGTAATTTTAAAAAAATATACTCTTCTCATTCTTTACACATAAAAATTTTTTATGGTATTATAATATTATATAATTATAATAATTAAGTATGATATAACTATATTAATATCTCCATATGGTTTTGCTTTTATTGTACTAGAAAGTAATTTTTCATACCAATTAAAATATAGTTACGAATTTTATGTTTATAAACCAAAATTTTTTTAGAAGTTATGAATAATAAATCATAAAATAGGTGTACATATAAATGTTAAATAATGTTAATTTTGATTCTCTCAAATTAACTATTTATGTATAAAATATATTAAATAAATTTTAAACCATTGAGATTTTATTCTTTTATAATCATTTTTAAGATAGAATAAAATTTGAAAACAAAAGAAGTAGATTATAAGTTCAAGATAACTTTGTCAGTGATATATGAATTGCTGTTTACTGCTGGGAAGATATAGTTATAAACACTATGTTAAATTTTTACATATGTAGAAAAAATCTAAAAAGATTAATTATCGTTATATACATCTATAATAATACTTTTTATTTTTAGCTCTACGAAACTAAGAATTTATGTTTTCTTGCGATTGAATTCAGCAACATCAATACTTTGTCGCGCATGCTGAAGGTGACTGACAAACGCATAGAACTTCATAAAATCTTTCAGGTAATATTTTTTATTAACAATTAAGATTTGAAGAATTATATATGACTAATATACAGAAATTAATTGTTTCTTTTTTATTTGGTAATGCAGGCACTGGTGGAATTGGGCACAAAAATAGAGGTTGATATTGTTATGAATTATGATATGTGCTGTGTCAAAAACCAACATAAGCCATTAGTGCATGAAAAATTAATTAATCTTGGATTAAGGCTTGGAGGATTTCTTTCTGATGCAGGCTGGTTTTTTCAAAGTGAAAATATTTTATTAAAATGCCAAGAATTGTGTCTGTCTGGTCCACAAAACCCGCAAACATGGTGCTGTGTATTAGATTGTTGTCACAAGTAAGGAATCAAATTTAAGCCATAAAATGTCTAGTTATAAATTGATAAATTTATAGACAATATAATTATGTAGATTGTTACTTTTTAATCTTTTTTCATTTAGTCTTTCTTTTAAAAATTGAAATTTAAGAAATTATGTGTATTATATAATATTTTATATTTTATGATTAACAAATGTTTCTTTTTAATAGATTATTGCACGCTCAATCTTCTTATTTTTCCTTTACGGGTGCATCCAAAACATATGAACTTGCCTTGCAAGTAATAGAAAAGCTGCAGGAAGTTGGACACGTGACGAACCATGCAGCTTTGTATACAGAATTTTCTATTCTCTTTTTCAACAGAAGTGAATTTGACCAAGCATACAAGTAAAATACCATAGCTTAAGAAATGTAAAATTCTTTTAATCTTTAAAATGTTATACTAATCAATTATTTTTTAGATGGAGTATAAAAGCTCTAAATGAATTGAATCCAGCTTTACATGGACATATTGTTATAAATGTTTACCGTCAAGCTGCCAAATCTTGTGTTGTCAAAAGAGAATTTCAAAAAGCAGGTTTTCTGATCAAACAGGCATTATACCTTGCTGTTGAAATACTTAACCATGATCATCCAAAGTACAGTGATGTTCTTATTGACTATGGTTTTTATCTGCTGAAATCAGATAGTATTATTAATAGTTCTTCAGTGTATAAAGTGAGTAAAACTAGTGTTCAAATTAAAACAATTACAATTAAAAAATAAATCTAATCACCATTTTGTTTTTTAGTTTGCTTTGGACATAAGGAAAGAAGTATTTAGTAAATTTAATCTTCAAATTGCAGTAGCTTATGAAGATGTAGCATATGCTCTGTATGTACAGGAATACAGCTCAGGAAAGTTTCACTTAGCAAGGTATTATATTTTAATTTTTGTAAAATTGTCATTTTAAACTTGCTTTTTTTTTTTAATAAAAGTCTAATTCAATTAAAATATATTCCTACAGTCATCACGCCGACAAAGCTATAGAAATTATGGAAAAGATTTTACCTCCTGATCATCTGATGATAGCCAATGCCAAACGCGTAAAAGCTCTAATTTTGGAAGAAATTGCTTTAGACCACGCAACACCTGAATCAGAATTTTATTTACTCGATAAAGCAGAGGAGCTCCATTTGTCTGCTTTACAATTATCAAGAAAAGCTTTCGGAGAGAATCATGTACAAACTGCTAAACATTATGGTAATCTAGGAAGACTGTACCAAAGTATGAGACGATACGAGGTTGGTAGTAATTTTGAATTTTAAACATAAAGTAGACTGTAAATACTTATTATGAATTACAATATTATGCAGGAAGCTGAAGAAATGCATCTTAAGGCCATTAAAATTAAAGAAGAGTTGATGGGCCCTGACGATTTTGAAGTTGGTTTAAGTATTGGCCATTTAGCTTCACTTTATAATTTTCATATGAACCGATATAGAGTTGCAGAAGTATTGTATTGTCGAAGCATTGCCATTAGTAAGTATTTTCTTAAGTGTATTATTAACCCTTTGATGCATACATTTTTTCTTAAAAAATCGCATTTTTTTGCAATTTGTTTATTTATAACTATTTAACAACAAATAAAATATCAAATTTTGTTAATTAGCATTGTA
>JAWWEO010020266.1:0-10833 GCA_035582975.1 Ormyrus labotus | reverse complement strand
AGGAGCGAGCAGGGGGGGTACCCCCCCTAGTATATATATATATATATATATATATATAGAGTAATTCATTTTAATAGCCTAAGGCAAATATCTAAGGTATTTTTTAAAAATGGGAATTCCTATTTTTGACGCCGGATTCGGAAAGAGCGGAATATTTAACTTCCGATAGTGATATTAATCAGTCTGCATATTATCGCACAATTTGCATATCTTTTATAACTTAAACTCAAATCTTTCGTTAAGTACAAATTATTTCAACACTCGTAATGCATAGTTCCAATGAGTTTTATTATAACAATTCTGGAATCTGCTTAAATAATTTACACTATGACTTATATCTGTGCGTGTGCCTGAACCAATGTATAATAATGCGCCAATTAAGTTTCTGTATTTTATTTCCGTTTCACAGTTTCCAGCTTTTTCAATTTTTATATTTGTTTCCATTGGAGTACTATATAATCTATTGTTTTATATTCTATATTTATTTGCTGATGACTCAATGTATTTTGTTTGATTTAGTTTCATTCTTTGGTTACAATAATCATAATCTACGGTAATGCCAAAATATTCTTTTATCTCACCTAAATCTTTCATTCTAAATCTACTCGTTAACAATTTCTTTACATCCTATATTTTTCTCTTATCCTTTCCGCAAATTTATAAATCATCCATATATAGTAGTAAATAAATGATATCTTCACCTTTTCCGATAGAATATAAACATAAATATACATTATTTTTCTTAGATCCTAATCTTGTAACATACTCATTAAACCACTCATACCAGTCTCTAGGACTTTCTCTCAATCCGCATAATGCTTCAAACAATTTGTACCCTTTATTTGACCCATCTTCAGAACCTTTAAGTTTCCGTAGTTACTTTGCCATTAAAAAGGCAGTCTCTACATCCATTTGTTCAATAATTAAGGATGTTTGTGCCAACTCGGGTGCGCGGCGAGGAAAGAGCCTCCCCTCTCTCCCCGCGAGCGTCTCGCCGTTCACCGCGCGCCCCCTCCGCAGCCAACGAACTCGACGTTTTGTTTACATTTTTGTTTATTTCTATGAAACGGGATGGTAAGCGATCAAGATCCGAATGCAGTTTTATTCTTTGATTGTTTTTCTATTAAACTGTAGGTTTTTAAAAGAATTGTTTTTTTAATCAATGAAAACGTTACTCGTAGAAGCCCAGGGATAGGATTTGCATGTTAAAATTCCAAACTTTAGAGCTTTATAGCTTTTTTTTGGTATGGCTAAGCTTTCTGAGATTAAAAAATGTGACAGATCAATCACTCAAAAGTACTTGTCCCAAATATGAAGGAGTTTGTAAATAGAGTAATTTTGGCATAAACTATCTAAAGCCATTTTGGCAACAATAAGAAAATAAAATGTATAGACCCATTTTACATCAGCTACCTTTTTATTTTCTACTCTACTACTAACTTCCAAATTTTGTTTTTATTAATACATTATATTTCTTGATTCATTGCTTTTTCCCAATTTCTAATATCGTAACTATTTATCGCCTTCTTAAATGTACAAGGCGTATCTACTGTACTGAAAGGATCCCGCACAAAACTTATGGGTTTTGGTTCCCGGTGAAATTGGCTGAATTTTTTGTATACTTATACTTCAAGACCCCTTGATCAAAAGTGTCCATAGGCTCAATGTCTCAAAATGAATAGTTCTCGAGATATAGGAGGTTGAAAATCTGAAATTGCAATGCGTAGTATATCTAGTATATATGCCTGTAGAAAAAAATTAAATAGACTATAACTAAAAAACTGGATGTCGACCCATAGGCACTTTCGATTCAAAACATCACAACTACATCATACTATATTTCCAGTCGATTAAGCCAGAACCACAAAAACTATCGTTATGGTTCTAGTACATAGATATAGTTTGCAATGTAAATTCAGATTTTCAACCTCCTATATCTCGAGAACTATTCATTTTGAGACTTTGTGCCTATAGACACTTTTGATCAGGGGCTCTTGAAGTACAGTATACCAAAAATTTAGCCAATTTCACCGGGAACCAAAACCCATAAGTTTTGTGCGGGGTCCTTTACAAAAATATTATACGTTTCTGGTTCGGGGTATCTTACAGTACTTTTTCTTTCGCGAGTAGACCTACGTGGAATTTTCATTTTTTCTTTTTCTTCGGTTTCATCTGCGCTCTCAAAGACATTTTCTTCGATATCGCTATCGCGATCATTTTCTTTTCCTCTACCTGACTCAAGAGTCGAAGTAGAAGGAAATGTATAACTAGACTTACTCTCATTTTCGTCGAGTCCTACACATTTTACATCTTTTTCTATTATATCTACATGTCCTGCAACGATTATTTTATTGTTTATAAGTACCCTATATTCTACATAACTATATTCTAAGAGAATTCCCATATCTGCCTTTTTATCCCGTTTAGAAATTCTTTTTTGTTCGAGTTTTCTTACAAAAACTCTACTTCCGTATAGTTTAAATTTTCTACATTTGGCCTCTTCTTGAAGAAAATTTCGTAACGCGTTTTCTTTTCAATCGTATTGCCTAAAGTTCGATTTTTCAAATAAGTCGCTGCACAGATAATTTCGGGCCAGAAGCGTTTATGAACTTGTGCCTCTGTTAGTAAACATCGTGCCGTTTCCATTATCGTTCTATTGCATCTTTCCGCCGTACCGTTTAACTCGTGTACATAAGCTGGACAGTTATTCAAAATAATTTCCTTTTCTTTTATGAATTTATAAATACGATTATTAATATATTATTTTGTATTATCGCATCTCAATATTTTTACCTTTTTTCCTGTTAAATTTTCTCATTCATTAATAAATTTAACTAAGCAATCGAAAACTTCATCTTTGGTTTTAATGCAATAAACTTTATCAATTTTATTGTAATAAACAATAAATGAAACAAAATAATTTTCTCTATTAAAACCAGTTGTCTTAAATGCAGTATTTCTAGAATTTCTTTTTTTCTAGATCTATTGTTTTCGAAAAATAACTTGTGCATTTTATTCTCGATACAAGATTTACATTTCATGAATTCCGTTTCAAGTTCATTCGGAATACCCGTCAACAAATTTTGTGTGCTCAGTATATTCAAATAATTAAAGTTTACGTGCCCTAGCATCCTATGCCACCTTTCCTATTGACTCATAATATTTTGTTTCGCGTCGCTTGTATCAAATAAATGAAAAATTATATCAATAAATGAGGAATTAAAAACAGTTTCTGTTTGCAATGTAGATCTATCGGTGGTTTTTCAAATTTGAAACTTTATTTCATTAATCTCAGAGCTCTCAAGAATTAGTTCTAGCTCCTTTTTTAAAGGTTCAATACCAAGAAAATTTTGACACATGTTTAAATAACATTTTGGTGATGAATTTTCACAGACTATTTTTGCAATATAGTCTTTGTAGGTATCCATTTTATTAAAAGAGACTCCTGATTTTTTGAACCCATTAGCGCCCAAAATGACACTTTTTTCTTTTAAACTTTGAGGAGAAAAATTTTAACGAAAAGCTCTGAAAATATTTTGGAAAATACCTATTCTTACTATTTTTGAGTATGCTCTACACGATATAATAGTTTAAAAATCTCGAAAAATTGACTTTCAATTGTTAATTAACAGTTTAAAAAAAATTCAGTTTTTTCAATCATTTTTTTTAAATAAAATTTTACATCAGAACATTTTTTTCTGTAGGAAATGTGGTGAAAGGTGGAAGGAATGTGAAATTTCCAAATCTGGCTGAATTTTTTGTCTACGACTTTTTTTCTCAAAAGACAAGAAACTAGGGCACGGCAAGGTATGGTTTGTACACATAAGAATAATGCACATATTAATTGTGCACATTTTAGCATAGCTCGATATATTTATATATAATTTTCACCAATGCTAATGTGTGAGCAATTAATATGTGCAAGATTCTTATGTGTTCAAACCCCACCTTGCCTAGGGCACGACTTTACTTGGCCGAGGATATAGTATTAGAAGCTTATAATAATCAATGCAAAAGTTTAGTATTCTGGTAGTAGATAACGATAATATCGGTAGAAAATTTCTAGATTTAGAAAATGTAACTAGATTTCAGTCAAAGAATTTTGCTAGAGTTTCCGATACGAACATGATTTCTACCAAAAATATCGGTAGAACCTCAGTTTTAATTTAAAAATTTTTTTTAAATTGTATGAAATACTTTAATAAAAAATTATTACATTATTTAAATTTGTTAGTTTTAATTCAATGTAAATATTAACTATAGAAATTATGAATCATAATAATTATTCAATAAATTAATTTCATACAATTTTTAAAAAATTAAAAATCAGTTTAGAATGCTGCTTTTTCTGTATCAATATTTTTTGAAGAAATCATTAAATCATCGATGATAATGTCCAGGTATTGCACTCCGTTTCGGGATCAAGGTGCCGATTTACCTCGAGGTCGTTATCTCCAAGTACTAGATGTTGTTTAGATGTCGATTCGTCTTGAGATAGTTATCTCCAAGTACCAGGTCGCCAATGATAATGTCTAAGTGATGTGCTCCGTAGTTTTCTTTATTGTCATTGGCGACCTGGTAATTCAAGATAACCACCTCAAGATAAATCGAAATTTAGGCCCCGCAAACTATGAGGGCACCAATTGGACATCATCGACGAACAAGTGTCGTTTTACAACATCCTTGATGTGAATCGACAGCTGACCCTGAAAACTACGGAGCGCACCATCTGGATATCATCATCGACGACCTGATGATGATTTCGACAAAAAATATTCATAGAGCAAAAGCAGTATTGTAAGCTGGTTGTTAGTTTTAATAATTTTTTAAAATTGTATGAAATAAATGTACTGAACACTTATTACATTTTTTAACATTTTTTACTTTTAATAAAAAATTAAGAGTTTATAGAAAAATTAGATAATTTTGCCGTCGCAGGGCATGCGCAAAGGCTTTGCTATTCTCTACCAATATTTATGCTAGAAATTCTCTAACAATTCTAGCAGAATATGACTTTTCTCGTGCGCTTACGGATAAAACGGCTGCTTAACTTTGGCAGTGATGATAGCTTATTGCATGGTCAGCAAAATAACTTTTGAAAAAATGTTTACGCACATCAAAAGTGCTCTTGGAAAGCGAAAGAATAAAAGTAAGAGCGTGATAAAGGCAAAAAACCATGGATATGAGAGCTTTAAAACTTTACAACGATGGATTGTGAAGGAATTTCTTTCACAGGGTTGCGTGAAATGGAAACTATGATGTTATATTAACGTCAAAGCATTGCATGAGGGTCCACACCGTTGAGGTTCCGCGAGTATGTGCGTGATTTTTAAATTCCAGCACAAAATAAATTCTGTCAAAAATGTACCGGGAATTGTTAAATAAACCACAAATTTTACATTCAATCATCAAAATGTATTTTATCGCCTTCAAAGTACTCCCCATTCGAGGCTACATACATGTCAGCGGTTCTTCTAGTCTTCGAAACATTTTTTATAGGCACTTTCGGGATAGCTTTCAATTCTTTCCACGAATTTTGTTTTATGGCTTTAACGGACTCGAAACGGGTTCTACGGAGCTGCAATTTCAATTTGGGGAACAGGAAAAAGTCGGCTGGGGCCAAATCTGGCGAGTACGGTGGTTGATCAATGGTATTTATTGAGTTTTTGGCCTTATAATCGTTCACAATCGTAGCCCGGTACGATGGCGCATTATCGTCGTGAAAAATCCAAGTGTTGTTTCTACACAAATCAGGCTGTTTTTGTCGAATTTTTTAATGCAAACGCCGTAATATGCCCAAGTAATACTCTTTATTAACCGTCTGGCCCTCTGGAACGAACTCATGATGCACCAAACCACGAATATCAAAGAAAACAATGAGCATCACTTTAACTTTTGAGCGGCTTTGGCGTTGTTTTTTCGGTTTCGGCTCATTTCTATCGACGCCTGCTGGCTTGTTTGCATGTCAAACCCGAGTCTCATCGCGTGATGGCCTTTTGCAAGGAAGGGGCCTCTTCGGTGTTCCCACTTGTAAGGACAATCAGCATATCTCCTGTGGATGTTTTGTAGATCTTGTCTACGCACTGTTGAACCATTCCAGCGACTGTATCCTATTTCATCAGTTTCAGGATGTCCGAATACTTCTTTTTGTCTTTCGGACGAATTATCAACGCATTCGCTTTTGGCCCTGAGCTCCTCTGCTTCTGGGGTTGTTGTTTGATCTGTTTTTTCTTTTTCCCCTTCACTTGCTGCCATTCTGCAGGTTTGGCAGGCAGTCTTCTCTCAACTGTTTGTGAGGCTGATTCGTCCTCCCTTCGCTTCTTCTTTCTGACATCTTCCTCCGGTGTGGTGGTAGGCCTTTTCCGTTTCTCGCTCGTGTTGTTTCTGGAATTTGGCGTTGAGGGTTCTTCTACCACTATGACCTCTGTCTCCGTTGTCAAGGTCTCCGAGGATGCCTGAGTGTGCGACGTTGTAGTAGACGCCCGCGCTGCCGTTGATGGCGTCAAACGCCGGCATTCTACCTCCTCCGTCACCGTCTTCTTCAGTCGATTGAACGCAGTACCCATAGCGATCACCTTGCTTTTTATCTCCTTGTGCACGTTCGCTCTTGCTTGAACGAATTCGTAGAGCTCGGAGATCAGCTTTTCAACTCGCTCCAACTCTTGTGTTTTCTTCGTCTTCTTCCTGTTTACGGCTTCTGGTTGGAGATTTTCAGCTACTCTCATCTCACTTGCTTTTCCATTTAATGGTATCATACTTCTTACAATTACCAGCGCATCGTGCGTAAAGGGGCGGACCGAAATAGCAAGGAACCGGTATACCCTTCGGTTAGGTGTTTCCACGTGTTGATGCACCTACCGATCCCCAGTACGTGGGACCTTGCCTTCGCTTAACCAGTCCCGGCCAGTCACGGACGTATATGCGTGTACCAGCTTAAGGACGGACCAGCTCTCACCTGGGGTGGCACAGATTCCGATCTCCGTGCTCAGTACGCACTTCCTGATTAGGGCCCGAAGTGACTGGCTTCTCTTCCCCGTTCACAGTGCACAGTAGCCCGTTTGGTGAAAGAACTGGTAAAAATTCATGTTTTAAGCGAGTTTTTGAAATAATCCACTTTGCTTTGCGCCGTTCGATAGATACTATAATTACCTAAAATAATCCATTTCCGTTCAAACGATATCAGTTGTTTTCAGCGCCGGCTTGATGTCATTGTGTGGCAGATGTTCGTATTTTTAATTTTTTTGTGTTTTTTATCGACTCTGTGCACTAATGTTATTGTGTATATGTATAAGTCCTTGTACATAAATGTACATATACGTATTTTTGAGTGGATATTTATACATTATACTAGCAAATCTAAACCAAAAGTAGATACAAAGTTTGAAAATGCGAAAAAACACTATTTTTACATTAAGGGTAGGGTACACTCAAAAATCACCAAAAAACTAATTTTTTTTTTATTTCAGAAATGTGTTCTAGAAGTATCAAAGAATGTATAAAAGCATTCATTAGAATCAAAATAAAAAAATTTCAATTCTTAATTTTTAAGTAATAAAACAAAAAAAAAATGAATTTTTAATGAAATTTCGTAAAATGAACAACGCCTTATTTTTTTAATTTTCTGATTCATAATACGAAATGTACTACGAAATACATAGTTTGAAAATTAAAATCGATCTAGTAGGACCTGAGATATTTCAGTTTGGAAATGGTCAAATTTTCGTTCAAAATTACTCCCTAAGTATGAGCTTTAAAATTGGTTTAAAGGGCTTCAAAACATAAATTATTGAACATAATGTTAAAATAGAATTGTAATATAATTTTGTATATTATTTTATTATATTATTTTACAAGTATACATACCATTATAACATAACGCTATGTCCGTCAATTTATGTTTCGAAGTCCTCTAAACCAATTTGACTGTACAAGGTTTCATTTCGGTCATTTTAGGATTTAGTATTTTATAAAAAAATTATTTATAAAAAAAATTTCATCCTCCTAAGTATTAAGGCTCATACTTAGGGAGTAATTTTGAACGAAAATTTGACCGTTTCTAAATTGATATATCTTAGGTCCTACTAGATCGATTTTAATTTTCAAATAAAAATAACGAGATATTTGCATTAGCTTCAAAATACTTTTTAGTAAAATGAATTTCAAGATATAACCATTTAAAAATGGAATTAATGTAAAAATAGTGTTTTTTCGCATTTTCAAATTTTGTATACACTTTTGGTTTAGATTTTCTAGTATAATATATAAATCCGCTTAAAAATACGTATATGTGCATTTATATACAAGCTCTTATACATATGCACAATAAAATTAGTGCACAGAGTCGATACAGAACACAAAAAAATTAAAAATACGAAAATCTGCCACATAGTGACATCAATCCAGCGCTGAAAACAAGTGATATCGTTTGAACGGAAATTGATTATCTTAGGTAATTATAGTACCTATCGAACGGCGCAAAACAGCGTTGATTCTTTCAAAAACTCGCTTAAAACATGGATTTTTATCAGTTCTTTCACCAAACGGGGTACTGTGCAGTGGCCACCTCGGCAGAGCAGGCTCACATCAGCCCTTCAGACTGACAACGGAAAGCACTGCCAGAGAATCCGGGCACTCCCAGTGTGCTGTGTTAGGGGAGCATCGGGGAAGGGAAGGATTATAGGCTAGGATATGTGGATCTAGGGACGGGTAATTTACCTGTTGGTTCGCGGAAGGTATTTTATTTTCCCTCTACCTCATAGGCGTGTTTGGAGCGCGCCACACAGACGCGCTGACCGCCCCAGCGCCCCGGCTCCTCGCGTCTACAGAGCGTTCCTCTATCCGCCACCCAAGGATGTGCCATGTGCGTGCATGCGTGTGTGCGTGCGTGCGTGTGTGTGAGTACGCCCAGATCTCAGCTTCTACTGAACGGATTTTTATCTTTCAAGGCTCATTTTTTTGTTGATTTTTTGTGATGGCGGCAAAAAAAATTATTTTTTTGTTTAGCTATTTGTTTTCGTTTTATTGCCAATTTTCAATTTTCAAAAAATTTTATTTTACTTTTTTTTTAATGCTAGGATTGAGATATTTGAGTTCAACAAAAATCATTTTAAGAGTGCTCTTCCAGGCGATTGATGTGCAACCAAACGTTCAAAGTATATTTATCTAATTTATATTAAAGAAAGATAATTAGAAATTAATAACGTAGCTTTCTCACTTGTAGGTAATATTTAAGTATATTTTAAAAAAAGTTTCACGAAAAAAGGAGTGAAAATAGAATCGTAATCTGGAGGAAACGGTTGAAGCTGCAATACTAAATGGGTTTTGTTCGTCTGCTATATCTTAAAATGTTTCCTCCAGATTACATTTTTATTTTTACTTCTTTCTATATGAAACTATTTTTAAAATATACTTGCAAGGAGAACACATGACATTCGGGTGGCAGATTCCACCCAAACTGAGTCACATGTCTCTCCTTAGTTCATCGATCACTTACCTGGAGTTTTAGAGCCTAACGCTTTCCCATTCTCCAGATATTTTAAATGAGCTTTCCACGCGAAGAAGAATCCACCTATCCTGTGGAAACATAGGAAACTCTCATTTTTCAGCTCCAAATCCTTGTGCATCCGCTTCCTGCAATCATAAGAAATATATTTCAATGAAAGTACATTAAATTTATGCATATTAAGCTTAATTAGAGATAATATAGAGATGATATGTGCAGCCACAGGGCCTGACGCTTTCTTGATCCTGAGATATGTCCTCTTCACTCTGATTCTCGACTGTATCTCAATAATCTTGAATTTGACCTTCCGTCTCTGTCAATTCCATTTTTGAATCTCCGGAGTGCTTCCAAAAGTTGTATAATATTAAAATATATTATAATTAATGCAAATATGCATTAAAATAACAAAAGTTTAATTGTTACTACAAATATTCACAACATTTTTAGGAAAATTAATATTATTTCTAAAAATAACTTTAATTTACTCAACTTTTCATAAACTATTCGTACTTTATCGTACAAAATATTGTTATGTCCTAAGACGTATTTTTCTATTCGTTTTAATAATTAAATTCTTAAGTCTTTCAACGAAGGCGAGTTAAAAATATAAAATAATGTACGCTGACCTCTAGGCAATCACGCCATATAGGAACGCAAATTCATTAGTTTTCAAATCACAAAAGCCGCTTCGATACAATTTTGCTAACTTGCAGACGTATGAAATGGAAAATTTCATCACCCATTTAGGCATATAAATACGAATCGCGCAGCGAGCGCGCCAGTCCATAAAATTGTTTAAATAAGCTTGTACGCAAAATCCACGCTCATTGAATGTGTAAATTACAGGGCTCCGTGTCATTTGTTAACACGTAAATTTACAAATTACTGCTTTGATATCTCTTAAACTTGATTTCTGTAACAGCGAGGAGTATTAAAATTCAATCATTTACTCAGTTAAAATAATCTAATTGTCATATCTTTATTTTTAAAATAAATATTGAGTCCTCTCTAAATCGGTTCTAGGACGTTTTGTCGAAACCGTTTGATCGAAGGGATTTTGGTCGACGGACGTTTGGTCGAAAATTTTTTGATCGAAAGGACGTTTGGTTGAAAACCTTTTTGTCGAATGGATGTTTTGTCGAAAATATATATATGTAAATTTTTCGATCAAATGTCCATTCGACAAAAAGCTTTTCGATCAAAAGGTTTTCGACCAAACGTCCGTTTGACAAAAAGGTTTTCGACCAAACGTCGGTTGCGAGCCGCTTTTTATTTAAGGTGAAGCAACTGGATTTTGGTTCTTTGCGAGCAACAAATAAATTTATTGTCTG
>JAWWEO010020265.1:0-10840 GCA_035582975.1 Ormyrus labotus | reverse complement strand
GACCCCAAAAACCTAGGGATCTACCCTTCATTGATTCCTAACATGATCGACTGAATTGCGTGACTGAAAGGGTTAAAGGGTTCAGGGTGTACGGGTTTAGGGTTTAAGAATTGAGGTTGTAAGAATTAAGGTGTGCCGAGGAGCGAACGTCTGGCGTCGGCGCGGCCGCACCGCGCATAGCCACGCAGCACGCTTGGCCCGGCTCTCACGTGCGCAGCGCACCCGATGCACGCAGCCCATACGCCTTCGTCATCTCAGCGCGGCGCATCCTCTTGGTGACTCCAATCGAGACGCTCCGAAACCCACAAGAAAGCAGAGGAGTGAGCGGCGTGATCGGCGCGTGTCCCGAGTGGATGCAAAAATTGAGGTTAAAACATAACCTGCCTGCATCATATCTGCTGCCTCATCTCATCCAGCTGTAAGTGTCAAGAGTCATCAGAGGAGTGTACATTGGTTAGCAAGTATCGTCACCAATTTATTAGCTACTTTACTCATTTCTGCTTAACAATTTAATCTGGATATAGTAGTTAGCGAGCAAATATCTGCTTAGTCATTAGATTGTAGCATTGAAAGTATTATATTTGCCATTGATTAAATATGCTCATGTAGTTAGTCTTAGCTCATTGATGCAATCTTAGTAGTAGTTTGAGTCACTTTGCTTTAAATCTGCTTATGTAGTTAGTCGTAGCTTATTGATGCAAGCTTAACAAAAGTTTAATTCGCTTTGCCTTTAAAAATAATACATCCAAATACAGTAATTACATAGCGTATAATAGGCATGATCTTTATTATTGTGCATAATTTCAGTTATAATCGCTGTTCAACTCTGCCATACACTGCTCGCTTCTCACTCGCTGTTGCCTGTACCTGCTCGACTCCAGCTGGTTGGCTTCAAAAGGCTGTGTGAGCCTTGCTGCCCGCTCTGCATCATTCTGCTGTGCTGCATGATCCTACGCAGACCAGCAGAAACCAGCGTCGATACCAGACCTGTTCAACAAGGGCTCGAATACTACATGTGATGATGTGCACTCGCCACAGGCTCTTCAGGGCATCCAGCCAGTGAACAAGATCAGTGATCCGATTTGAAGAGCGTATATTCTTAAAACTACAAGCAACAAATCCAGCGAGCATTAGTGCAGTCTGTGCGTCCAGTGTCAGGTATCACTTTAGACAGGCTGAAAGGCTTTGCGTATAGCTTAGTTAGCAAGGTAGCAGTATGCATAGTATGTGTATGTGTGATGGAGCTAAGAATTGTAAGTGTGCTTAGCATCCAAGTGGTATGTCCAGGCTAAGGAAAAATGTCAGTGTGCCTTAGACCTGCTACGTAATGAGTGATTAGACTGATATGCGAATAGGCTCAACTAGTTATCAAACACGATTAGATAGTTCGTATCATCGAGTGAGGTAGTGTTAAATGGCAGGGAAACTAGTCTTGGAAAATTGGTAGCTGTGATTGCGTAAACTTACTGCTTTCGTCTTCGCTGGGTCTGAATAGTGTGGCTCAAGGAAGTTCAATTTTCCTGACTTCTAAATTTGAATTCTCGCTTTGCTCCAGTTTCGGTGATTTCACCTAAACCTTGCTCATTTTTCCAATCCCGTTTCAATTTATTGATAGCTCTTTACACTATCAAAATATGGATGCCCTACATGAAATGCAAAAGGAGCTGCATAAGCAAATAAAAAGTGCGTACACGAACTTCAAGAAAAAAGGCGCTGCAAAAATGAATAAAATAACTGCACGAACACGCCTAAATGGACTGGAGCATTGGTACAGTCAGTTCGAAGCAAACCACAACAAGATTCTCGGTGTTGTAGGTGATCAGCGTGAACACGAGTACTTCAAGACTCACTTGTATGATCAAATTATTGATGATTACTTTGACCGCAAAGGAGAGTTTGAGCAGTTTATCGCTGATATTGAACAGCTCGAATCAGAACAAAATCTTCCGAAATCTCCAGTTCACCCCGATCCGCATATGCCTCAAATGCTTGCGATTATTCAACACTCGCTTCCTAAGGTAAACTTACCCAAGTTCACAGGTCTTCAGTCGCAGTGAGAGAATTTCCGAGATATTTTTCGCTCGATCTTTCACAGGAGGGCAGATTTAGATTCATCGGTTAAATACGTTTATCTGAGGTCAAACGTTTCTGGTGAAGCCTTGGAACGCACAAAATCTATCCCCATAACAGCAGAGCATTATGAAAGGGCGTGGAATACTCTTCTCAAGCACTATGACAACAAAAGACGTACTGTGAATAATCTGTTGCTAAAACTTTTCAGTGTGCAACCCATGAAATCCGAAACCGCTTCTGAGCTTCAACGAATTCTCATGGAAACTTCCGGACCATTAGAGAGTCTTAAATCACTAGGCAAAACTGGTGAGTTGCTAGAAAACGACCTTCTCGTTCACTTATTTGTCAAGCAGTTTGACGTCAATACTAAAAAGGACTGGAAGAAGTCCATCGACAAGGATGATGATTCTCGTTGCACCGTGGAGCAAGTGCGCGAATTCATAGAGCTCAACTTGAAAATTTAGAAACCCCGGAAGAATCACGAGATCCAGCTTCGAACCCAAATCCTAACTCAAGAGGAAAATCGAAGCTCAAACCTTCTAAAGCAGAAAATGAATCTAGCACAGCACATACTCTACAGGCTGTCAACAAGGATTCAGCTGCAAAAAATTTCAAATGTAGCTTCTGTGGTTCTGACCATCAAACCTCGAAATGCGAGATATTTTTGAAAAAATCTGCCTCAGAAAGACAACATGCGCTCAGATCCAAAGGCTTATATTTCAACTGTCTAGGAACTAAGCACAACACCAAGCTGTGTAAATCTCGCTATAATTGTTTCCACTGCAAGGCGAGACATCACACCCTACTGCATCATGACAGAATTGAACCTACCACGGTTGCCGATACCTCAAGCGGTTCCAATCAAATTGCGAACCATTCTCTAGAAGTAAATTCTCATGCAATTGCTTCTAAAGGTCTTACCTACTCTGCAAACTCCACTCAAACCGCTAATGCTATAGGAGTTTTGCTAGCTACAGCTCAGGTCTGCATAGTGGGCCCAAAGGACAGATGCTTAATGGTCAGAGCTCTCCCCGACTCGGGTAGTCAAGTCTCGATCATCACTCGCAGCTTATGCAATCGCCTAGCGCTTAACTGCAACACTGCCCATGTCTGCATCCAAGGTGTGGGAGATAAAGGCACTTTGGTTGCTAATAAACTTGCAAATTTCTCTATCAAAACTCACTTCGAATCTGACTTTTCTTTGGACATAGAAGCCTTGTTATTACCTAAGCTGTCTTCTTACCAGCCCCCAAGCGCTTGCCAGAAAAGCGATTTTAAGCATCTAAAAGGACTTCGCTTAGCAGATCCCGCTTACTGTAAGGACGCTCACATTTACTTATTGTTAGGAGCGACCGTGTATGTTGAAATCATTCAAAAAGGAATCGTGAGAGGCATGATCAATCAGCCCATTGCTATTAACTCTAGGCTGGGGTGGTTGATCACTGGTTGCGTTGGTCCCCCACATTCGAAAACAGAAAAACAGGCAACCTCAACTAATCCCGTTGCGCTTCATTGTGTTTGTGAAGCAAACGAAAGCATCAATCTCTCTGATCAATTGGAAGAATTTTGGCGGACAGAGGAAGTAGGTGCAAAAAATTCTCCCTCTGTAGAAGACCAAAAGTGCGAGGAATTATACTCTCGCACTATCTTCAGGGATTCATCAGGACCTTATGTCGTCCGATTACCCTGGAAGGCCCCCTCAAAACTTGGCAGAAGTACCAATAGGATCATCATATTTTCATGCTCTTCGCGCTCTAAAACGGCTCGAGTCCAATTTCGAAAAAGATCCGAAGCTAAAAGTTGAATACATGAAATTCATGAAAGAATACTTGGATCTAGGGCACATGGTGGAGGTTGTTGGCGAAAACCCTTCTTCCGGTTCCGATTGCTTCTTCCTACCTCATCACGGGGTATGGAAAGAATCGAGCTCTACTACCAAACTAAGGGTAGTTTTCAACGGTTCCGCGAAGCTTGCTTCAGGTGAATCTTTAAATGAATTGTTGTGTGTTGATCCTAATCTTTTAAAGAACCCGGTGAACCTCATCTGTCGGAACAGAAATTTCAAAATCGCTATGTCAGCGGACATTGAGAAAATGTACCGGCAAATCCGAGTTCACCCAGACGACAGAAAATATCAGGCGATAATCTGGCGGTTCAATCCTCAGCAGAAGATAGCTGTTTTTCTTCTCACGACTGTTACATACGGTCTAGCTCCCTCCGCATTCCTTGCGATTCGCTCATTACTGTAATTGGCTAATGATTACAAGACGGAGCACCCTGTTGCCTCCGAGGTGGTCTACCACGAAATGTACTCTGATAATGTCTTGACAGGGGCACATACTGAAAAGGAAGCCACCGAAAAGATAGAAGAGCTATTAAACTTGTTCCAAACCGGACAAATGAATTTGCGAAAATGGTCATCTAACAGCCAAAGCTCGCTCTCGATACTATCCCCGGAAATGCTAGTGACGGATGAAGTCAGCTTATTTACCAGGATACCGCTGTACCAATCCTAGGCATGGCTTAGCATACCAGTGGTGACTATTTCATGTATCGCATCGAAAATTTAGATTCTGAAGATCCCATTACGAAGCGAACCATACTCTCTCGCATAGCGCGTTTATTTGACCCTCTTGGTTGGATAGGTCCTGTGATCATTCAAGCAAAAATCCTGATGCAATCATTGTGGCTTATGAAGTTAGGTTGGGGTGAAGTTCTCCCAGAAGATGTGAGCTGCCAATGGTCAGCTTGGATGAAGGAATTGCCCTGTATTGGTGCGATTCGAATTCCTCGATGGACAGGATTCACGCCTCAGACCCGAGCAGTTGAACTTCATGGATTCGCTGATGCTTCTAAGAAGGCTTATGGCGCGGTGTTGTATCTCAGACTTGTCAATGAAACCGGCATTTTGGTCTCATTACAGGTCGCAAAATCCAGGGTGGCTCCTATCAAGACGCTCAGCATACCTCGTCTTGAGCTATGTGCGGCTATGTTGCTCGTTCGTATTGCCAAGCAATACTTTGAATCTACCACTCTGGCAATCAACGATGTACACCTATGGACTGATTCAGCCGATGTACTCTTCTGGCTTAAGGATCATCCATCACGTTGGAACGTATTCGTTGCTAATCGATGCTCTGAGATACACACGGCGGTGCCTCATGCGTTTTGGCATCATGTTAAATCAAAAGACAATCCTGCTGATGTGCTCTCCAGAGGAACAACACCCTCTGAGCTAAAATAGCACCCGTTGTGGTGGAAAGGTCCCTCGTTTCTAGTCGACACAGCGGCCAGTTGGTCTAAGAAGCAGGACGAACTCAACTTCAATGTGAATACCATTACCACCGCTAACGCTTATAAAATCACTATTAAGCATAACAAATCAGAATCTCCGCCGATATGGGATTTAGTTAATAGGTACTCCACGCTGGATCGATTGTTACGTATCACGGTCTATTGTTTGAGATTAATCTCGAAGATCACTCGAAATCTTGTCATTCAAAAAAGACGTAAATTTCAAGTGCTTTCGATTAGTTATATTAGATTGGACATAGTTGCAAGCTCCTCGCTCATCTCTGCTTGTGAGATAGAGAATGCGCAGTTATTCTGGATGTATCTCACTCAAACTACTTACTTCGAGTCTGAGCATTCACTGCTTTCAGCCAATAAAAGGCTGAGTGGCAGCAGCTCACTGGTAAATTTAAACCCATTTGTTGAGGGCCACTTGATTAAGGTGGGCGGTAGGTTAACCAACCAGTTGTCAGGTAAAGACGCCAAGCACCCTGTAATTTTGCCACATACATCCGCACTTACTACTCTTTTGATCGTGCAAGCGCATCTCCGCACTCTTCATGGAGGCACGCAGTTGACTCTAGCCACTTTAAGGCAAAAGGTTTGGATCCTGCGTGCGCGTACCGAAGTTCGAAATGTTATTCGATCTTGCCTGCCATGTGCTCATTATGCTGCAAAAACGCCTACTCAGCTCATGGCTGATCTTCCTGCTTCCAGGGTATGTCCCTCTCCACCCTTCCAGAGAGCAGGCGTTGATTACGCCGGTCTTATCAGCGTTAGGCTTACAAAAACTCGAGGAAAGGGCACCCTGAACGGCTATATCAGCATATTTGTGTGCATGGTTACTCGCGCAGTACACCTGGAACTGGTAGAGGACTGCACAAGCGAATCGTTCATCGCGGCATTTCATCGCTTTACCGCTCGTCGCGGTCATTGTAAATATCTATATTCGGATAATGGTACAAACTTTGTAGGTGCGGACACGCAGCTAGTTGAAATGCTATCTGAGGCTTCCCCTCTTTACGCTAACGTGTCAAGTCTGTTGGCCAGCGAGGGCACGACTTGGTCATTTAATCCACCAACGCGCCCCATTTTGGTGGACTCTGGGAGGCGGCCGTAAAGTCAATGAAACACCACGTGCGCAGAGTGATAGGCGGCCAAGTGCTCACCTTTTCGGAGCTGACTACGCTATTATGTAAAGTTGAAGCGTGTCTCAATTCTCGACCGCTAGTAGCACTATCTGACGATCCTACGGATCTAAATTTCCTGACTCCCGCTCATTTTCTAATCCAGAGAGCTTCCTTTCTGGTTCCTGAGCCAACACTCATAGACGAACATGTGCCCTTGGGAAAGCGTTGGAAATATCTCGCTCAGTTCTCTCAACTTTTTTGGTCTCGTTGGAAAAAAGAGTATCTCAGCTCGCTTCAGAAGCGAAACAAGTGGCTGCTCCCTCAACAATCTCCCAAGATAAGTGATCTCGTGCTCCTAAAACAGGGAAACACCCCACCCGGTAAATGGCCCATGGGAAGAGTCATTGCGCTACACCCCGGCGGCGATAGTTTGACGCGTGTCGTCTCTGTCCGCACAAGTACCGGCACTTTGGTCCGTCCAATAGTCAAATTAATTAAGTTACCTATTAGTAATTAACCTGTTCAAAAGGCATTAAGTATGTTATATCTGGGATTTTCGTTCGTCGCTAATCGACGAAGGTGGGCGGAATGTTGCGTATTTGCTGTATGCGTGCGTGTGTAGTGGGTATACGAGAAATGCCCCAGCGACGTAATAAACAGGTGATACTAATTAGCCTACCAGCTCATGTCCAATTAGGCATGCGCAAAAAGGGTGTGAGTGCTCGCAGCACCTGCGTTCCCTTCGCACGCCCTCTCTGCGTCCGGCTGTTCAGCGCGCAACATCTCTGTTCAACATCGCCTAAACCTATAGAAGGCGACCACCACGTGTTCCACAATAAATTCATTTTCAAGCTACCCAGTTGTGGTTTTATTTAACGAGTAGCCTGCGACAATCCACCCCCATCCTCAAATCCACACAACAACAAATTAAAAACAACAAGTTTATTCTTCAGATCCAGCTCTCTGGGAGATTAATAATGATTTGATATCATATTATATATTAAAAGGACCATACTTTTGTCGAAATAATAACGGTAATTTTGAAAATTCTATTCGAGTACATAATGAAGCTAATGGAAAGAAAAAAAAAAGAATGTTGCAAAATTCACTATTTTCTCGTCAATTAAATGGTGAAACTATAGATCGCGAATGGTTAATATATTCACCTTCGGAAGGTGTAGTATTTTGTTTCGTGTGTCGACTATTTTCAAACGACCACAGCCAATTGAGTTTTTTTGGATTTGACGACTGGAAAAAGGATAAGCGTATTAAAGAGCACGAAGCCGCACGTGAGCATAAAGATTGTTTAACGATTTACAGTAAGCGTAAAAGTACAATTGGTCGAATCGATGATGCATTAATTAAAAAATTAAATGATGAGTGTACGTATTGGAAAGATTTGTTATTTCGATTAATAAAAGTAATTAAGTTTATTGCTAGTAGAGATTCAACCAAAAACGGAAATTATTTAGGATTGTTAGAATTAATAAGCGAATTTGATCCTTTCCTCAAAAACCATCTTCAATCATATGAAAATAAAGGTTCTGGTACTACGTCTTATCTACCATCTTATATATGCGAGGAATTAATAGAAATAATGGGAAAAGAAAGTTTTAAATGCATTATCGATGAGATACAAAAAGCTAAGTACTACTCAATTTCTGTAGATTCTACGCCAGATATTTCTCACGTAGATCAGTTAGTTTTCACTGTAAGATGCGTAACTGATGAAGGACCTACTGAACGTTTTCTACAATTTATACGGATTGAATCTCATAAATCGGAATATTTAAAAGACATAGTTATTAGTTTTTTAGAAAAAAATAAAATTAATATTAATGATTGTCGAGACCAATCATATGATAATGCCGCTAACATGTCCAGTCAGTATTCAGGCTTGCAAACCCGAATGTTGTTTAGAAGTTATGCAATTTTTTAATTTATTACAAAAGTTATACACTTTTTTTTCATCTTCGACGTACAACTGGAATGAATTAGTTAAAGCCATAGGAAACAAAAAGGTTTTAAAAGCATTGTCAGTAACACGCTGGTCAGTTCGAAGTGATGCAGTTTCTGCACTTAAGGAATCTTTTCATGAGATTCTTATCGGGCTAGAAAACACCTAATCAAATGATACCCGTGCCGAAGCGAAAAGTTATTATGAAAAATTGCAGGAATTTACAAATATTTTTTTTACTTATAGTTTGGCATGATATTTTGTCGCAAATTCATAGTACAATCTTAATAATTCAAAAAGAGAATATTAATTTAGGTGTTGTTATAGATTTGCTGAATTCTTTAGAAAAATTTGTGAGCGATAATCGGGAAAAATTTGACGAATATTTAAATAAAGCTAAATCTAAGGCTGGCGTTGACGAAATTCCTCGAAATATTTACAGAACACGGAGAAGTACGAAATTTAGACGATTAGAAGGACCAGCTGAAGATGTAGTATTTGATGAAGAAAGTAATTTGAAAATAAAAGTATTTTATCCAGTAATTGACTGCTTGATTTCAAATATTAAAAAACGCAAAGAATCTTATTATAAAATTAATAAAAATTTCGATTTTTTACTACCATTCATGCAATGAGTAATGAAGATATTGAAGAAAATTGTAAAAATATTTCAAATCTTTATAATCAAGATTTATCTCAGGAATGTTTAACATCTGAATGCCTACAATTTAAGCATTACATTAATGCAACAAGATGCGAAGTAGTTTTAAGCATTAAAAGTTTATTCATGCAAATAAAAAAAGGAAGTTAGAGTTTAGGGTTTAAGAGTTGTAGGATTAAGGATTCAAGGTATAGGGATTGAGAGTTTAAGCATTCAGGTTTAAAGAATCCTGGTTTTTTAGAGTTGAGGGTTCAGGATTGAAGGCTTAAGCGATGATGGTTTTAAAGATTGAGGTTTGAAGGGTGAAGGGTTTAAAGGTTGAGCGCTTAAAGTTTGCGGGTTTAACGGTAAGGGTTTAAGAGTTGAGGATCTAAGGATTTAGGGTGTAAGGATTGAGGGTTTAATAATTTACGGTAGAACGCAATCTGAAATTTTACAGTTGATGGTTCACGATTGAACGTCTAAGCGATGACAGTTTGAGGGGTTATCGTAATTTTGACAAAAGTTACCGTGTTTCTGAAATTTTTTTAATTTAAATTCATTTTAGTATTTTTTATATTCAATTTTTAAGAGGACTATCCACACAGAATAAGAGTAATTAATTTGTGAAATTACTACCTTATACATGGAGTCTTATGGAGATGCCGTCATGAAATCCACAATTTCACTTATAACTTCTACAAAAAAAAATTACCGTTGTTTCAAAAAACTAATATCTTATTTAGATTTACATTGAGAATGATATATTTCAAACCGAGAAAGGCTAGCCACACTGTTTTTAAGATATTACAATTGAAAGTACGTGTGTCGAAGTAGTTTTTCAAACACGTACATTATGGAGACTATAACTATATTTATATTTCTGGTGCGCGCATGCGCCGTACACGTACACAAACAGGTGCGGTTATGTGTGCATGAACAGTCATTTCCAAAATTTCTTACGGAATCAGAGAGGTGGGGAGTATAACAAAAGCAGTACGATCAGAACTATACTTTTCACATGTAATATAGCACGATAACCCCCTTAAGGATTCAGGTTTGAAGAGTTCAGGGTTTAAAGGTTGAGGGTTTGAGGGTTTATGGTTTACGGTTGCAAACTTTTGAATTTAAATAATAAATTCAAAAATGTAAAATTTTAACTTACAATCCAGTTTTATTAATCCGCCATATTAATATTTCATAAGTTTTTGATTATTATTTGATTAAAATCTGATGGCTAAAAAAAATTGTGAAATTTCCAACAAGGAAGTAGCTTTCGTTTAAAAAAAGATAGTTTGTTTTTTCCAAAATGCTGTTTTATTCTTCTTCGAAGCCGGCGATAAGAACTGTCTATATTGAAAAATAGGTTTGAATAGAGAACCTAGATTACAATAATTGTTATTAATGATTGTTGAAATACAGAAAATGGTTTTCTGATATCTGCCCTTTCAACCCCTTTGCACGGTTTCCCAACATCCAGATTTTGCAGATAATTGTATTTTATTATTACTAGGGGGGCTACGCGCGCCAACCCCCCAAAAGTTTTACTCAAAATAGGACTGTACGGTAATTGGAGCTGTTCGGTAATTGGGACTGTTCGGTAATTGGGACTGTTCGATAATTGGGGCTCTTCGAGAGAGGGGTGAATGGGGTGAAATGCAGGGGGTGAAGAGGTGTGAAGGGGAGGGGGCTGGCTGAATTCACGGCGGTGATATATTTTTCGGTATTTGGAGCTGTTCGGTAATTGGG
>JAWWEO010020264.1:0-10845 GCA_035582975.1 Ormyrus labotus | reverse complement strand
ATATTATGAGACTGTTTTCACTCGATTTTTATTTTATTACATATTTTTAAATTCAAATTTCGCGCCAAAACTAGTTTCTAACAAGTAAAAAATATCTTTTTATGAAAAATTTTTCAACAATTCTCTCTCTCTCTCTCTCGCTCTCGCTCTCCCTCCCTCTCCCTCTCCCTCTCTCTCTCTCCTGACGATTATTCTAATTATGCCCTACGCTGACTAGCGTCTTCAAATCCATCAAGCGTTATACCGTTCTCTATGCTGGTGAGCATCACCAGGACGATGCCTTCCGAGGTTACCCTTCCGACATCGTCTTCCAGTCTGCTCCTCTCCCCTTGCCACCGCTCACATACAAAAAAAGTATGATGGGCATCGTCTTTGGCAGACCCACAGTATATACAACTGGGGTGCGCCACCTTCCCCATCCTGTGCAGGTACGCGCGGAAGTACCCGTGTCCAGTTAGCAGCTGGGTAAGGTAGTAATTTCCCTCTCCGTGTTGCCTCCGTGTGGCTTATCAGCCTGGCAGTCCACTTTCTGCGCCTTTCCTGCTTCCACCGGTCTTGCCAGCAAGCCAAGGTTTGTTCCCTGGCCCGCTTGTTCCCTTCTGTTTGATTAAGAATATCTTTCGTCTGGTAGACGGACTTCCGCTTCTGAGCCAGAAGATCTACTGGGATTACCCCAGCGATTACTAGGGATGTCGCTTCCGAGACCGTGCGATACGAACACGCTACACGAAATGCGCATCTCCGTTGTACAGCCGCCATGCGCTTGCGATACATTTCGTAGCGCGTCGGCCCAAACTTCAGCCCCGTAAAGCATCACGGACTCGGCAGCGCGCAGTAACAGCCGCCTGATGCAGGGACGTGGTCCACCCACGTTCATCATGACCCTGCAAAAGGAAGCCGTCACCACCTCCGCCTTGTCCGCGGACCTCCGAATTTGTTCCCAGAAGTTGAGCGTCGTATCTAGCATCACCTCCAGGTACTTTATGGATGCCTTCGTCTGTACCGACACCTCATCACTTTTCAGTGGCTGCACTGTCGGTATGTGCTTCTTCATAAGGAGCACGACCTCAGTTTTAGCCTCCGCTAGTTCCAGCCCATGATCGCCCATCCAATGATTCCCTCTTTCCGTGCTCCTGGCTACCTCCACTACCTCCTGGATAGCGTTGATGGTGGACCTTCCTCTCCGAAAGCCAAACTGCCTCTCGAAGCGGTCGCCGGATGTTGTTAGCGCCGCCTGGAGACGGGGTCTCACCAGCTTCTCCAGGAGTTTCCCGGCGGTGTCCAGCATACGCAGGGGTCTATACGATGACGGAGCATCTAATGGTCCTTTCCCCTTGCTTATCAGCACAAGTCTCGCCTCCTTCCAGCGGGGATAGAATATCCCCGCTTTAAGGCACGAGTTGTACATACTAAGCAAGAGCTCAGGATGGCTCCTAGACACCGCCTTCAGTATTTCAGCCGGAAGACCATCCGACCCTGGCGCCTTCTTGTTTTTCATAGAGCGTACCGCTCTCTCCAGCTCCGCCGTAGTAAATGGTGGCGCCTCAGAGCCGTCTGGGTCCAGGGGTTCATCCCAGGGTTTGGGATAGGTGGGGAAAAGGGTATCGAGGTATTTGCGGGTAATAATCTTGTACTCTAATCCTCGCGGACCGCTGTTAAGATCCTCCCCCAGCTTCTTCGAGCATCGATACTTATTGGTCTTGATAGCCTGCTTCAGAGCTCTTTTCGCCATCAGATGTTCAACGATCTTGGTAGCGGTATTGCGGTCGCGCTTCTGAGCCCTTTGGGCCATGCGGCACAGTCGCAGGCATTCCCGCCTCAGCTCCGAGATGTCGTCCGTCCACTAATACGCAGGGCGTCTGGCGCTTCTCGCAGACTTACTTGGTATCGCTTCCTTGCAGGCTTGGCGGATTAGATGCATGGTAGCTTGCGTCACCGCCTCAGCCCGCTCGGAGAGCGTTGGGCTCCTCGGTATCTCCACCAGGATACACTGACCACGTTCCAGCGCCTGGGAAAACTTCTCGTGGTCTATCTTCTCAACGACACATCTTGCTGGACGACGTTCGACTGCCGCCCGAACCGGCGCGACATTACGAACGCGGGACATGATGTACTGGTGATCGCCGACTGTGTAGTCCTCGACCACCCGCCAGTCCTTCACACGTGCGGCTAGATGTTTCGTCGCGAGAGATGTGTCGGGGATAGTCTCCCGATATCCGGGCCTTCTAAAGGTCGGCGTGGAGCTGATGTTTAAGACCACCAGCCCCAATCTGGATACCATGTCCATCACTCGCCTCCCTCTGAAGTCCGGCGCGGGTTTCCCCCACTCGAGAGCTTTGCTGTTAAAATCCCCGGCCACTATCAGCTTCCCCCTCCATATCTATAGCCGCATCCTCGAGAACATCCAATTTGCTTTGGAAGCCCTCGGTGGGCTCGTTCGGTGTGAAGTAGCAGCTAACGTAATTTACGCCTTCGCTCGGCGCCCAAACGCAGCCGCGGCCAGATCCATGATACGCCACTCGAAGGCGACGTGGGTTAGAAACCCAAATCGCAGCTGTACCGAGATCGTCGCGATACCATACTCCCGCATATCTGTCTCGATGTTGTTCGCTGACAAGAACAATGTCAACGTCCATCTCCAGACAGATTTGCGTGAGCAGGTCCTGCGCCGTCCTGCTTCTATTCAAGTTCACCTGAAGGATCTTAGCCAGTTTGGCGGTTTTGGCGAGACCTAGCTAGAGCATCGCGGAAAGCCGCGCAAGCTCCAGTCCCTGCAACGTGGCTTGGGGTCCCCGTGCAGAGGAAGTACTTGGGAGCGGCGGCCTTACAGTTGGCCGCCTTATGCCCCTGCAGCTGGGGCCGCGATGTCCGTAGCCGAGGCACTTAAAACTCGACCTGAACCCGCAGTCGCAAGCCGCAGTAGACCCAGCCTATTCGAACCCTGTCCGTTCTCAGCAGACTCCTGCCGGCCTCCTCGGTGACGGTTGCCAGGGCTAGCCGTTGACCGACTTTGTTTGGCCCTGTAAACCTCACATCCAGAGGGCCGGCATAATCCTTCAAGGCACCAAGGAGGGCTTCTTCTACCTCCCCTGACGTCACACAGCCATCCACGTCTCTGACCTCAAGTGTAGTCTTGGGTTACAGAGCGCGGAGGCTAGCGGTCTGCCCGATTGCCGCTTTCAAGGCTTTTGTGAAGCCCTCCTTGCTCTCGACCGTAGCCTTCCTTCTTCATCTTTATTAAGACGTCGCCCTTTCGGGTTTGGCGGATATCCTTAATGGTTAGTCCGTGCTCGGTGGGATCAACCTGTTGGCGGATCCCCCCGAGGATCTCCGCGTAGGTCTTTCCTTGCTCGGGTTTGAGGACCATTGCCTCTGCTCTCATTCTTCTTCCTTTTGTGGAGCTCTTATTTTTGTTCTTGAGGGCCTCCTTCTTCTCCTTTCTCTTGTTTTTTTTTCTTTTTTTGCGCTTCCCGCTTCTCCAGCCTAGTGGGAACTTTTTGCCAGTCCTCACTTTGCTGCGAGTTGTCGCGCGCCTCGTTGGAGGCGCTACCGTCCACCCTTTTCCTCTTTTTTTTCTCCTGCTCCCCTCAGCCAATTCGATTGGGGAGGTAGAGTTAAGCCTCTTTGGGTGTTAGTGATGAGCGTTTTCCGCGCTTTCCTCCTTCCCGCTAGCTCTTCACAGTAGTTTTGAAAGGCCGGGATACCTTCTTTGACGACTTTGCTGACATTTCATCTAGTATTTTCTTGAAGGCGTCGATGAGGGCCTGGTCATCCTCCATCAGCCTCTGATCTTCCCTCTGGCGTTTGTCAGGGTTCCCTACTATACTGCTGTCGGTAGCACTACCATAGCTTGATACACTGTCGGTTCTGTTCCGACTATCCACCCTCGGGATCTTTAGCAGTATCCTACTTCTACATCTATCCTACATCTTACCTATCCTACTCCTAAAATAGGCTAGGTCCCAATGCCCAGAGAACCACCCAATAATCCTCTTTATGTTCCTTTTGGAAAGATGGATTATTTCCTTAATCCAGGTTTCAGGCGCGGACTCACCAATGTCGTGTTCACAATCCTGGCCGCCGTTCCACCTTTTACTCTGTTCCTATCGAATCTATTTGCGGATCCGACCCTCTATTTCGCAGCCTGGGATCGGCACTTACGTTCGGATCGCCCTGATCCCTGACGCACCTCTTTTCGCCAACCGGCCGCCGGGGCCGCCCTGCTGTCGGAGTATGTGCTCACCTCACGGTTAGACCATTCCTCTTGCAATATGGCCTCCACACAGCCCCTGATGGCTCTTAAGTCGGCCAGGAACACTGGCGTGGGCGTCCAGAGAAAAAACTAACTCCCTGCTATAGCCACGCGGCCGCTCCTGCAACCTTCACATCCTTGGACCCATCCGTATACCATTGAGAAGCTATTGGGTTCCCCAATGGCACATTCGGGTCCTCCCTTCCACTGGTGGACAGTACCACGTTGAAATTCCTGTTAAATAGGTACCGCCGTGTCATCCTATCCAGTTTCCTAATTCCCTGATGCAAGCCTAAGGATGCCACCAAGTCAGCATCCTCATGCTTTTCCCAGTCCTGGGACGACCTGATCCTTTCTCTGAAGGCGGCCACCCTAACCAGAAACACGAGACGGGGGAGACCCAACGCCATCTCCATTAGTTTCAATGGCGTTGATCTCCTCGCGCCCTTGATAGCTCTCATGATCAACCTTGTAACCTGTCCAATATAAATACTGTCGGCGGCCCACTCCCCGCACGGCATTCTTATCTGACCAATTACCCTTCTCGTCGGCCTGGATAGAATCCTATTAAGCCTGACCGCTTCCGGGATTGATTCCAACTCCTCGCAATAGCGCTTTCACTCCTCTCTCTTCGCTACCTCGAGAGCCTTCTTGTAACAGCGCCGGGAGTCCCTATAGGCCTCCCTCTGCGTTGCTCTCCTTTTCCATTTATTGAAATGTTTCCTAGTCTCTCTGCGTAGAACTTCCAAGTTGGAGTTTCACCAAGGTGCACATTTTTTGTTGCTCTGTTTCCGGAGCCTGCAGTGATTCTTAAAGGTACCCATCAGGACGTCCTTCATCGAAGCACAGCACCTCTTTAATTCCTCCGTAGACCATATCCTTAACCTAGAATCTGGGAGTCCATCTTCCAGTCTCCTGAGATATCCACCGCAGTCTGTTTCCCTGGAATTCCTCCACCGTTGATCCGTACCTGTTGCATCACCCAGCGTATCTGCTCGTGGTCCGACATGGAGACCTCGTCAAAAACCCTCCATCCCGATACCCTCGAGCCCACGCCCCTCGAAACTAGAGCGATGTCTACGACTTTCTCCCTAACCGAATTTCTAAAAGTCGGAGCCCTACATATTCCAGTATGTCCTCATCTCTGTCGTTGCAGTCCGAACTGCCCCAGATGTGTGAAGCGCGTTTGCATCACACCCCAGGACAATCTCGCGCCCGCAGTTTTGACAGTCCTCAATCAGATACTTCAAACAAATGAAGTAAATAGTAGCAGCCAACCCGCATACAGTACGTGTTACATTACAATACATGTGCCATAATATTAAGGTGCATTCTCATTGTCGATTCCTGACTGCCCTGACGCATCATAGACGTCTCATACTATGTATTTCGTAGTATATTTCGTATTACGAATTAGAAATTGAAAAAAATAAAGCATTATTCAATTTTATGAAATTTCATTAAAAATTCGTTTTTTTTTTTTTTTTGTTTTATTATTTAAAAATTAAGCATTGAAAAATTTTTTTTTTACTCTAATGAACGTTCTAACATATTCTTTGATACTTCTAGAACACATTTCTAAAATAAAAAAAAATTGAGTTTTTTGATGATTTTTGACTGTACCCTACCCTTAATGCAATAAAAATTCTTTTTGATTTCAATTTTTTTCTTTTTATAATCCGTTCTAAAACGTGATAAATAGAATCGTATTATTCAACTATCATCTATAAAGTAAAATATTGGGCTCCAAATTAACACTCAAATGAGTCTGGATTAAAAAACTAAAATAATTACAGTATTTATCACTTGATTTTTCATTCGGTGTACACAGTGAAATATCAAGTGATAAATGCGGAATGGGGAATTTTGTACGCAACAAAATTAACACTCACTGTAATTTTTTTAGTTTGTTAATCCAGTGTTAAATTGAGTGTTAAAAAATTGAAATTTACAATGACATTTAACAAAAAATTAACACTCAAATAAACGCTCATTCAATACACTGAAATTTGTACGCTCATTATTTTTACTTCATAAGCTGAGTATTTACTCACATTTACCCTCGTTCTACAGATATTAAGAGCGAAATGTACACTCATAATCAGAGTGTTGAATCATCACTTCCGAATTTAACACTCATTTGAGTGGTAATTCGGAACCCAATATTTTACTGAATAGATGATAGTTGAATAATACGATTCCATTTATCACGTTTTAGAACGGATTATGAAAAAGAAGAAAATTGAAATAAAAAAGAATTTTTATTGCATTAATTGTATGAGAAATGCAGATTAGTTACGCTCCAATGCATTGGCAGCAGTTATTTTTGTTGTATTTGTATAATTTATGTCGTTATACCATTGTAACTCATCAGTAACGAATTGCCCCGTACCTGGCTATACTACCTGCTTTATTCACAGTACAAGGCTTCTAAACATGCACATTAGCTGTGAGTCACTAAGTGCCAAATCTATATCTCATCTTGCATTCAATTTCTAGATGTAATTATATTGAATGAAAACTCCCATAAGAATTATCTAACAGATAAGTTTGAGTTACAATTATATTGCACGTGCTTTTAAATTAGAATCATTTTAGACATACTTGTGAATTAGAATCATCTTGCTAGATGTGTTGAGTTAGAATTATATTGAACGCGAGCTAAATTAGAATTATCTTGTACTAAATTTCCAAATGGAATTATATTACATCAAAACTCGAATAAGAATTATCTAACATATAAGTTTGAGTAAGAATTATATTGCATGCGCTTTTAAATTAAAATCATCTTGCTCGATGTATTGAATTAGAATTATATTCTACACGGTTTTGAGTTAGAATCATATTGAATGCTAATTTGTGATAGAATTACATGCGTAGGAGGCGTCGATATATAATATATTACAGTCATATTAGTATTATTATTATTATTATTATTATTATTATTATTATTATTTTATTATGACTGTTTATATTAGTTTCAGCAATTTAATTTTAATAAATAATTTTAATATGTTTTTTTTATTTAATTAAGATTTTTATCTTACTTTGGAAACTTTGGAGGAACCGATATATGGTTATGCCATATAATTTAATGAAAAATTCAGTCTTATGAACGAACTAAAAAATTTTAGTACTTCGAAATCAATTTATAAATCATATAATACCGCCTAATTTAACATGACACGTAAGACGTAGTGCTAAATTCGTTGATAAATTTTAACTTAAATTTCACCTTTTAATAGATAAGATAATAGTAATTATTTCATAACGTTCCATTTATAATATAAATTAATTGTTTCATTTTTTTTATGTTCTTTAGGAGAAAGCATTGTGCCAAAATCGGTTGGTAGGGTTTTTTCATTCGGATCATAATTTACTAGAACTTTGGGTGAAATTAACTACTTTTTCACCCAGTTAAATGCTATCGAATACTTTTTATTCCATTCAAATTTATCTTTACTAGATAAATTTACAGAATAGATCGTATAAGGGCTTTAAATTTTCGGATCTATTCTCTAAAAATCGCGCATAAAAATTCATTAATCCCAGGAAAGACGCTAATTCATTATTATATCTCGGTTGAGGAGCATTAATTATATCATTTACTTTAGATTTTGTTTTGTGCAACCCCTCTTTATTTATTACAAATCCCAATACTTCTAGTTTACAAATCCCAATAATTCTAGTTACAAATCCCAATACTCCTGCATAAATTTACATTTCTCTTAGTTTAATCTTAGTCCGCGTTCTTGCAATCTATTCCACACTTTTGCTAAGTTTTTTAAATGCTCAATTCTTACTACAAAGATTCATTTGTTTATATTGTTATAATTACAAAATTGTTACTAATTTATTGCACTATAAATTTTTTTACGTGGATATTTGTAGATCGTCGGTGCTTACAAATCAAAAATATATTGATTTTTGACAAAGTTATGAACGATTGCATCCAAAAGTGGTCTCGATCGAAACCGCTCGGCCTTAAGAGAGGCAATCCTCGTAGAAGCATCAAAATGAAGCGATTTTCATGAATTTTTTTTAAGGTGATGAAAATATTTTTTTTTTTCCAGAACTTCTATAACTTTTTAGACACATTTAAAAGCTTAGAAACCAATTTTTTATTTATAAAAAGAATAAAAAATGGCGTCGTGATACAGAGCTTTCGATAGTACATTCGCGCGCAACTTCTTAAATGGCGTACAATCCTACACTTTTTTGGGTGATCTGATACAAAAAAAAAGAAAAAGTTTTCAATTAGTAACATAATTGCGTTCTATATGAACCTATAAAAACATAAAAAATTATAAAATTGTAAATTTGGCGTCTTTAAAAAAAATCAGTTTTTCGCACCATTTTTACTACTTTAATGTAACAAAAAATTACTTTTTTAAACTGCTAATTTAAAACAAGTAGGTTCATATAGAAACTAATATAATAAAGTAAGTTTATGCATAATTTCAGCCAAATCAGTGGAGTAGTTTTCTCGTAATCCTGCACGTTGTTTTGAAAAATGCCGTTTTGAGAAAAACGCGTTTAAAGTTTCTATGCATGAAAACTATTGGCTTTAATGACTTACCGATTAATCTGTAATCCCAGGTGCATACAATAGCAGCCCTTTAGCTTCATCATAAATTATATTTTGCTGCAAAATTTCCTCTTTATGGGCTAGTCTAGCCTTTTTGCTCTCCAACGCGCTGCGCCGGTTCTGCCGCTCTACGCGGTGGTGGTCGGACTCTTCGGCAAATATCTGGCATCTGCTTCCGATTTTGATACCTAATTCTTTCATCATTCTTAGAATAGAACTGTAGCCCTCGTTAAATATTCCAGCAGCAATGAAACTAGCCATTTGTACAATTTTTAGCCCAGAATGCAAATGTTTTGGTGTCATAATCCAAATCGTTGAATTGAAACTTTCATTTGCATTCTGAGTATGACCTCCCAAACATCTTTGAAGTAAATCTTCTCGAGATTATTAATTGTGATAGCTTTAAAAAAAACTGTACCGAATTCAATAATTCGATATGCGTGAAGTGAATCATTGCTATTAAAATCTTTATTGCCGGCAGTAATGAGTTTTCTTGCACTGTCGCTTGTTCCCGCTTTTGGATTTTCCTCGTTCTTAACCGTAAAGTGATTTCCCGAAAAACCTCTTTTATTAGGGCGTGACCCCTTTAGGATAAGATGACATTTTTACTTATTAAAAATCGCGAAACAAAAAAATAATTTTTCAACTAAACTTTCTTCTTTCATTTCTTCCAGTTAAATATACTTTTATTTACCGGCTTTGTAACGATTCTTAACTCAAAATACGCTACGAAATATTTAATCATAATAAAACTATAATAACAGATAATGTATATAAACGCGATTTTGAACGGAACAATGATTCGCTCCCAGCGCTCGGTGATCTTGACGCGCGCTTGCGACGCGCTCCGAGATTAGCCGCGTTCACGAGCTGTAACTTCTATAGATCTCCGAATTTCGCTATAAAACTTTTCGACGATATTTTTGAAAGTACAAACCAATTTTTTATGAAAAAAAAAAAAAAATAATCAATTTTTGTATCCTTCTACAGGGATTGCCTCCCTTAGAGGGTTAATATAACTATTTTTTGTATTAACAGTTTTATTATACTTTGGTAGAATTAATAGTTTATCTTATTTTACTCGTCGAATTAATATACTGTTCTTTGAAGTTGTCATATTTAAACCGAAGGCTTTCCATAGCGAATAATTGATGTAGATTAAGTGGTATTATTTTTTGGAAATTATTTATTATTAAAAGCATTATTTATAATTTTTAGAATTCTTTTTTGGATTTTTTGCAATAAATGCAGTTCATTTTGATACGCACATATTATTTAGTCTAAGCCGTGTTGAGACATCTTCTAAGTATTTATCCATTTTGATTTCAACTTCTACCCAGGTTTCACCATTTGCTATTACCGCAGTATCATCTGCATAGGATAATATTGAATTATCTGGCATGTTTGTTAGTAAGTCATTTGCATAGTGTAAAAAGTAAAGGACCAAGTATAATCCATTGAGGAACACCTGTACTAATATTTTCAAACTCGCTAACATGTGCACCTATTCTTACTCTTTGATTTCTGTTGTTTAAATAACTTGCAATTAGTTTATGCCCCTTTCCTCTTATACCATAAGAATAGAGCTTAACTAATAGTATTTTATAATTCACTGTATCAAAAGCCTTTGCAAGATCTAAGAAAATAATAGATACAGGTTTACTTTTATCTAGGTTTTCGTATAATGTTCTAATTATAATATTTAGTGCATTTTTGTTCCAATATTTTTAATGAACCCAAGATGTTTTTTACTGAATATTTTACCAACGAAGATAGACTCTAATAGAAGCGCAAAGCCCTATGGACAATTGAGACACCCCGAAGACCAGCTGGTAGTCGGTACGCACCCCGACCACTTGGCGGCGCCGCCGTCGAGTTCTCAGCGTTCTATAGGTAACCGACCAATACTGGATCGGTAATGCACCGACAATAACACAGGCCGACAACATCTCAGACCCACAGACCAGACTATACTTTTCCGAAGGTTTTCGGTGCGCTAAACACG
>JAWWEO010020263.1:0-10845 GCA_035582975.1 Ormyrus labotus | reverse complement strand
GGTATAAATATAAAATACGGTAAAAAATGGTCAATAATGTGGAAAAATACGATATTGAATCTTGAGAATCAATAATATTCTGCGAAAATTTTAATTTCGTGCAAAATTTTTTTTACTAAATACCAACTTGTAGGGCTTAAAAAAACCTACAATTTAAAAAAAAAACATTATTTCCTAACTCAAAAACTGACCGAGATATCGTCAAAAAACAAAAATCACTAAATTAGGCCTTATAGGGTCCGTAATGGGTCTAGGGGTATGAAAATTGAGAGATTTTAGTCATTTTCCCCTCCGAATAAGATGGTGTAATTTGTTTTAAAAAATCGTCAAGGGCCGATTCCACTATCTTATCCAGCTAGACCCTTTAATTACCTTTATAATTATATTATTTCACATGCTTAAATCATATACCATTGGTACAATTGATATGTTAAGAATTAAACAGAACTTAGGCAGCAGGTCAAATGTCATTTTTTCAGCACTTAAGAATTTCAACATGAGTTTATTTTTTTACAATTCTCTTTAATGAAACGATGTCTGGTGTTTGTTTTATTTCAGGCTTCCATTATAAACTATTAATAGGATTTATAGCTGCTGAATTTTCCATATATATCAATAGGCTTTTTATCTACTTGTCTTACTAACCTTCTTAGCCTTTAAACCTCATTAATTAAACGGTGGTGAGAAATAAAATATTCAAAATGTTAAATACCCTACATCATAGAGGCAACCTAAAATAAATTTCCATGATTTTTAAATTTAGTACAATCTACATCATAGTAATGTACCATCAGGAATTTCTTTTATTATTCTTTTGTGCTATTCGATTTCAATTAAATTATTGTTTTGTATATTTTGGGTAGGATTTTTGTTGAAAATATTGAAGAAGAAAATTGAGAAATATATGGCAGGCCTTATTACTTCGTTTGCATCTGATAGTGCTTCTATATTTATTGATTCTTTTCGGGACTTAAATACAGTTCAAATTCAGATAATAAATTTCGAGATCATACTTGGCTGACAATGCGAAGAGGTATCCAATATAAGTGAGACTGGTTATAGTTCAGAAAGTTCCTATATAATTCTTTCGGTCTTATTTCTTTCAAAATTCATTTGCTATTTATAGCATTAGAAAGAGGATAGGAAAATTTAGTGAAATGATTACTTACAGAGTCCCCACTATGCTGCCATCCATTTAGCCTTTCAGCCTCTGCAAGTCTTTTAACAAATAACCAATAATAAAACTTTACATATCCAATTCTAATTGCTGCTAATTTCCTCGAAATCCATGATTACGTTCTTAGTTCATAAGGGCTGGAAGTTAATGGGCTAATTTTTATTTGAAATCGCCATAGAGGACTCCTGAATCGAGATATCAATTATTCGATTTCTAAATGATCGCACAAGGACAGTTCACGGCGTTCAAATCATAGATTAGAACTAGCTAGGTCACTCGTTATGCTTGTAGAAAACTAGCTATGTCAGTTCATATGATACCTTACCTGAGATCTTATTCGCTAAGTAATAATTTAATGGAATGGATTTTTTACAACAAATACAAGCTTAACTATTGTAACCGTGCACTTAGCACGTTTACAATAATTTAAATTCTTTTTCGTTTCGAGCTGCCTAAAAAGCCGATAAAAGCGCAGCTTAGAAAATGTAAGCAAATTAGAATTAGAAAGCTTAGGAGAAGAGGGCCCTAAGCAGCCCGAATCAACCCTCTAGAAATCACACAACTCTACACAAAGAAGAAAGAAAATAACCAACGATGAGACCTGAAAGAAAAAGAAGAATTAGAATATACTAAAAGAATAATTATTATTGGATTGAAACTTACCTGTTGGACTGCTCGCACACCTCTGGAATCTTCAGGACCATCTGCTTGGCTGACAGCACTCTGGAAGGACATCCTCGAAGACATTCACACTTGAGGAAAGGCAAAAAAGCATTAGTATGAGTGTCGAGCAAAGGTGAGAGTGTCGAAGCACTGCTTATAGACACTCTCATGGTTGTTTATAAGTGCATGCAAATGTCTAAAACATGCAAATTAGACTAACAAAATCATGCAGGACGAAAAGCACATTTAGAATAAAAAGGAGGGTACAGCTCTCTACTTACCCAGCAAGGATGCAGCTCTCGAACCAGCTCCAAGCAGAAAAGCAACACCCAGGAGACACGCTGGTGACTGCTCCGACATCCAAACCTAGGATAGAGCAAAAGAAATTAATAGAAGAAACTAACACAAGGTGAGAGCTTGGAGAGCTCAGCTCCCCAGCATGCACGCTCACCAAGAAGTTAGTAATTAGTGCAGGCAGGTTAGAAAAGACATGCAGAGCAAGTCAATAGATAATAAAAAGAAGCTCACGAGTGAGTACTTACCTCGAAATTTGAAGACAGACAGTCCACCTCGATAGCGAAGACACGAAAAACTGCACCCCTGGAGTTGAAGAAAGAGCGGCGAGATACATAACCTCGAACCGCCCATCGTCGTCTTCTGTAGCTCACGCAGCACCGCTGAATGCCTTGTTGCGTCCAAGCACTGTCCTCGCAACGTCAGCACCGCGGAAAAACAACCAGTCGCAACTCATTGGCTCGCACACTTTGTCTCGCGACGCTGACTAGAACAGTCACGCTAGAATCGGTCTCCGTGTTCCGTACTCGACGACACAAATTCTAGAGAAGGCAGCCCGCGCAACGATCACCGAGGGGACGACGTCGAAGCTGAGGACCACCGGCCTGCAACAGCATCCTCTACAGGTTAATTTTTTAGTTAGTTGCGCGTGATCAGCATCGAGCATTGTCCGCGTCGCGCTCGCGAAGATTTCAGGAATTCGCGTCCCTTGTGATGAGATCCTCTCATCACTCTCCAGCGACACTCCAATTTTTCCTGAAAAAGCAAAATTTCAATAAGAAAATTGTAATTATATTATAAAAGAATTAAAGTAATTAGATGAAAGTGAAAGCATCTAGGAAAGAGAGCTAGGATGCGAATGGACAAGGGAAAGTTGAAGTGTCAAAGGAGAGTCGATACGCTTCTGACACAAAAATTTGTCAGAGCCGTAACTTCTCACAGGGATAAGGTAGAATAAAGGTTAATGGCTGAAAAAGTTTGTCACAAATTATACTAATATGGAAATTAGAATCAGGGGGATCGGTTGGAAAACACCAAAGTTGGCCAGAAAAACCTTTAGCCAAAAATGAGGCTATCGGGGCCAACTTTAGCCACCGCCAACACTAAGACAAATAGGATAAAATAGTTTTAAGCTGGAAGAGAGTTAAAATAAGGATGTAGGCTTGTTATTAGTATCAAGTAGAAACAGAGAGGCTTATCCCAGAGACAGATACAGCGCTTAGAGTAGAGAAAGAAAGAGTGAGTAGAGGTTAGGAAAAGGTAAACAAGAGGCATGCATGGGTGAATGAGTGAGAGAAAAGACAGCAACGAATCCGCACCTAGACCGATTCGTTGCTGAGAGAAAAAATAAAGTAAAAACTTACCGGGTTAGTAAGGTTATCGGGCAGGAGTGCTGGAAATGAAGCACACAGGTACACGACGACGCAGCAGCCGCTGCATACCGCCAGATCTTCAGCGCACATTTCTAGAAGACAGCTCGGTGAATCCGAACAGCAGAGGAAACTGCGAAGAATTCCCGGCGATGTCACTCGCGAGAAGAAGATGCAGTGCCCACAGACGAGGCTTACAACCGGGCGCACTTTTGTAACCGGCGACGACGCGCGCGCGGCTCCATGCGACGTGACAGGCGGCGCGGAGACTGTGAGTGCGAGAGAGAGAGAGATAGATATGGCTCTCTCGCCTCTCCGCCGTTCGAGCCTGCGCAACCAGCTGAGCGACCTGCTACCAGTGGAGGCGCTGAAGGGAAGGGGGGCCGGTAATGATATCGGCTTCTCTCTCTCTCTCTTTCATCAAGAGACGGCGCCGAGCGAATAAAGGCGCGCGGCCGCCAGCAAACCTACAGCTGATCGGCGCTCAACTCAGCTAACAGGTGGTTTGGAAAATCGCGGCTTTTCGGCAGCGGTGTCAAATGACATCGTTATGACGGTAACAGCGACACCAATGCCGAAAGCTTAATCAGCGATTAACCACCAATTAACACCAGGAAGACGAGTTTCAGCGACCATTCAGAGGCCTCGCTGTGCAACAATGACGACGGAGAAGAAGACCACCAGCGACGACGAACAAGCGGCCATTATCGGCCATTCGTTGCTGTGATTGTATACCGATTGGACGTGCGCTGAGAGAGAGAGAGAGAGAGTGATTGTGAAGGAGTTTTGAGTGCAGCATCGAGCGGAAAGAGATACCAGTGTCGCTGTACCAGCAAAAAGAGTAAGATATCCAGTGATTTTCTTCTCGACGGTATTTTGTTTGATTATCCAGTGAATTTCGCGATTGCTCTCGGCGCGAGCGGGAAAGCCGCGGGTAGAGGTAGCTTCAGATAGTTCTGTGTTTGTATTAAAGCGTTTTTACTCGAAATAAATCGCAGTGAGTTTTGTTAGACATCAATCGCGTTTGAATTTGATTTATTTCCCCGGCGTCCCGTCAATTTTCCCAGCGGTTACAACATCAGATTTAAGGCGACGTCCGCAGCGTGGGTTTCACACCATTGTCTTTCCGGGTGAGGAGTCTCGGCGGAATTCCCTCTGAGGGAGGAGGTCTCATGGTGTAAAGGTGAGTCGTGGTTAAGAAATTCGGTGCTTTCACGCACCTGGCGCTCAACGAAAATTAAAGTATAAGGTAAGCACACGGTGGTGCAGCACTTTGTGGCGTAGAGCGGAAAGTCGCCACTTGGCGAAAGTACTACGCTACACCCTTTAGAGTCTCTCGCGCTCTACCGATTAGAGCTTAATGTCGCTAAGATTTTGCGGTAGCTTTTGTATAAATATATGGTGCTGCTAAAGCAGCTGGCGCCCATTAGTATTAGTAAATTGTTATTAATTTGTTCTAAATCTGCTTACTTATTTATTTATTCCCCTCTCGTTTTACCTCAAATTTCCCCCTACCGTAGAACGGTTACACTATAACTTTACGGGCGAAATCTCTCCTGAAGATTCGTATCTTAAACTCACGTGAGATATCACGAGAGATGAAATGTGAAATCTCAAGTGATATTTTTCACCCGGGTAGAGTTCTAGGATCTTACGCTGCCTGAAACTTTAGATATGCTAATGCCTATTTTGGTTACGCCTTAATGGGTCTGGATACAACCAATGATTGTAAGTTAACCCTTTTTTGTTTGACCTCGAATCTTAGAATATGAAACTAATTCTGCAGTAATACAAATTATGTTAATATAAGTTTAAAATATAGTTGCTTAACGGTGTACAAGTCAATTGGATCTCATTCGACAATACTCGTGAATCACCTTTACTTAAGTATAATTTACAAATTTTACATTTTTTCGTGTTTTTCTTTAAATGTCCTTTTGTGTTTCCGAGCTTCGCATGGGAAACAAGGAGGGAAAGAAAACGCACTAGCGTGCGCTATAGACTTCACGGCTTTTATTACTTTTGATTCCGTATTTGTTGCAAGGAGAGCGATCATGCCGTATATCGAGGGAGCACACCGCCTCGCGTCGCACGTCGTCGGAACTTGCCGGGCCTGCCCGAAGACCCGCGCAAACGTACTCATCGCACTTACTCCAACACCTTTCAAACACGCACACATACATAAGCACATAGATAACACTTCCCCCTGTGAAGAAGCTTTTTTACTCCAAGCGTCACTAACAACTAAGGAGTTATAGGGTTCCCACAACGCGCCGGAGACGTGATCTTCCTTTTTGGCCTGTTGCTGAGAAGCATCGGCATTACAATTAGCAGGAATTTCCACCTCAGAGTTGCCTGCGGCATCTGTTGGGGAGTTTTCCTAGACATTGATAGATGGTACATTTTGTTCGACGGTGGGAAGAGGAGTCTCCTTTTTGCCATTACTTGCCACTAGCTGTTCGTCTACCCATACGTGATAATCACCATTTTGCTCACACATTTTTCTTGTTGTTTCGTCGACCGCGTCTATTTGATCCACGTGTCGAGTCCATATTCTTCCATCATCTAACAAAATCTCATAATGCAGTTTTCCCAAGATTTTAATGATGTTACCTAGAAGCCATTTTTTGTACTCTCATAATTTCTCGCCACTACACGGTGATCTAGACTGAACTTTTTTACTTTTAGATGGTCGTTTATACTATCTTTATCTTCGATATTTACAGTAAGTTTAAGTAAATCTAATTTACCTCTGGTCTTTCTCTCTAAAAATAATTCTGCCGAAGATTTTCCCATTGCACTATGCAGCATACTTCTATATTTCGCTATTATATCTCTTACGCTACGTTTTATTTTTCTTGTATCATTAACTTTTTTAACGCATTTTTAATTATTTGAACATACCGTTCCGCTTGCCCTTTAGTAGCGGGGTGAGATGGCGCAGAAAGTCTGCATTCAATGCCATTTCTACTCAGATATTTCTCGAAGGCTTCTGAGGTAAAGGTTCTGCCATTATCCGACACAATTAGTTTAGGCAGGCTAAATTGAGCTAAGACTTCCTCACACGTCTCAATGGTCGTCTCAGCAAGCATGCTGTTGACGACACGTATTTCCGGCCATTTCGAGAAAGCCCCCAAGAGAATAAAAAATATGACCCCCATGAATGGCCCAGCAAAATCCACATGAACCCTGTGAAATGGTTCCATGGCCGGTTCCCAGGAATGCGTGAGGACTTTGGTTGGGATTATTTCTAGTCAAAGCGCATGCCTCGAAAGATTTTGCGAGCTTTTTTCATTCATTTCTGACCAGCAATGGCTCCTCGCAAGCTCTTTCATCTTTACGATGCCAAAATGGCCTACATGTAATTCTCGCAGGACATGTTCGTGCAGTTTTTTTGGCATAAGAGAGAATTCCCTGTGATCGATATTTCAGGTATCCTTGCGGGATAATTTTTTTCCATTTAGTAATGGAAAAGAGTTAATATAAAGCTTATTATTCGGCTGATTTTCTTATCGTTTTGTGTTAACTCGCGTATATGAAACGTATCAATGGTAAGTATATCTAGTGTCTCCATGTAGAATGCATCGACTACATCAGGGTTTTTATCATTTGCAGCCAGAGGAAGCCTCGAAAAGCAGTCCGCATTACCATTATACTCTGAACGTCGGTACTTAATATCATAGTTAAACCCTCTTAAAAATATTGCGTAGTGTTGCATACGCATCGCGCTGTACGTTGGCAAGGTTTTGTCTGGACTAAAAATTTTCTTATTGATGCAGCTTTTAAATGGCAAAAACAATGGCGTACGCTTCCCGATCAATTTGACTATATATTTTTTTTAATTTTATTAAGGGTTTGTGATACAAATTGTATAGGTCGTTCCGAACCATCTTCAAAGCTGTGTGACAAAACTGCTCCGACTCCAACAAGGCTAGCGTCAGTAGCTAGAATCAACGGTCTGTTGGGGTCGAAAAAAGTTACACAATTTTCATGCGTAAAAACACTTTTTGCTGCTTCAAATGCATTCTGACAATCCTAACAATTCGTACAACGGATATAGAATATTACTAATATTTTTCATGAACCTATTGTAACAGGTGATCATTTCAATGAAAGAACGCAGTTCATTGACGTTTTTTGGTGGCGGCATTTTTGAAATAGCTTCGAATTTAGTAGGATCTTTGTGAATGCTATTAGCATCGATAATAAACCTACAATACAAAATTTTCTCTTGGAAAACATACATTTTTTCAAATTGATTTTGATATTGTGCTCATTTAACTTACTCAAAACAAATTCAATTAACGACAAAAATTTTTTTGTTGCAAAATATTTGCAGCCAGCCAGGTCCACAAGCAGTTCGTTCATCGTAGGCAGAGAACACTCGTTTACAATGAGCTGTAGTCGTCACATAGACGGACGGTGTCATTGCTTTTTAGTACTGGGACAATCGGGGTTGCATACAGCGAAGAATTGACTCGCTCCAATACGCCTTCCTTTCCCAAATAATCCAGAGCTGTGTCGATCAGTGGTATGAGTCGGAATGGCACGCTGCGAGCTTTGAGGAAAACTGGCTGGGCATCCGGCTTGAGTGTCAAGGTTGCTTTCAGACCTGTAATTGGCGAAAGATCTTGCCGAATCATATTCTTGTAATTACGGGGTAAATTTCTTACAAACATTTTTTTATCGAAATTATTGGATTCATTGATATCGACAGTTAACCTTTAGAGGGCCGGGATTTTAAAAATTTTAAAAGCTCGTTATTTCTATTAAACAGTGATTTGAGGTCCCTGAGCAAGAATCAAATTCAGGTCGGATGTTGGCGAGTCAGAGTATGACGCCATATGGCGTCATGCCGGCACTCTAAAGGTTAAAATAGACGTAAATAACCCCTGAGCACCTTTATTTTTTATAAATGTGCAAATCCATTCACGACCCATTAACGGTGGGCGATTTACTACCGTCAAGTATAAATTTAATTTAAATTCCGTATTTTCGTATACAAACGAGACCGGGACGTAACTGTGAACTCGAATATTCATTTTACAAAACGATACCAATTTTAATGGAGTAGGTGTAGACGCTGCTTCGAGAATAACTGCTTGGCCTGCTCTAGGTGCATGAGCGTCACCGCTGCTCAACTGTCCACCTCGAAGTTGACTTTTTTTCCATTGACCTGTAGTGCCTTCGAAAATTTTCCCCTGTTCAGGACTTGCTTCTGCGGGGCCTCCACGTTGAGGATTTCCAAAATTTCCACATCGCAGGTGTCCTCCTCGAGATGATGTACCGATTTTCCCTGGAAACAGACCCTTTGCAAATGTCCTCGCCATTTACATGCGTTGCAGATGGTATTCTTGAGCATTCTGCAGGTGTCCGCCCTATGATTAGTGTTTCCACAACTATAGCAGTGTATTTTTATGGTACTCTGGTTTTGTTGGTTCGAATCCAACTTTGTTTTTTCTGTAGTTCTTCTTTTGCCCTAAAAGGTAATTTACGTTCATTGTGCTTGGTCTCTTCCTCAGTTGATAAGCTTCTCTCTCGCACGTTTCCATTGTAATTGCCATTTGAAGGGCCTTCTCGAAGGTTAAATGCTTCGTCTCGAGAAGTCGGTTGTGAATGCGCTGATTTCCCAGAACATACACGAATTGATTTCGTAACGCCTTATGTAAAAAATCTCCAAAATTACAATGAGCGCTCAGTTTATTTATTGCTGTGACAAAATTTTGCAGTCTCTCCATCCAACTGTCTTCGGTAATTAAATTAAAAATGTTCCGAGACATCAAGCGCGGTAGGAGCATATAAGTCCTTCAATTTTTCTGTCAGTTCGGCGTACGATTTTGTTCCAACAGTTGCTGTTCCCAGCGTATCACAGAGTGCATGTACGCAGTCTTGCCCATAAAGTGTAGTGGGTATTGAGATTTTTCGGGTTCCTTCGTGATCTTCAGGAAAACTCAGAAAAATTGATGAGTTTTCCTTAATTTAAAAATACTAAATCAAAAAAATTTAATAAAAAAAATGCATCAGCCCTAAATGACATAAAAATCAAAGATTTTAAGCCCTGTTAGATGACAATTCATCTATCGGTTCATTCTGGAGTTTACTCGAAACTCTAAAAAGCTAAAGTTTTCATGAAACAACAATAACAAAACTTGTTGTTTTCTTCTCAAAATGTTCACTCGCATCAACACAATTTTTTAACTATAATTACCACTAGTTTTTTTTGAAAGTCAACAAAGATGATTCAGTTCTTCTTATCGTACTCCAATGTCATGAAGATAAACTAACATGACTCTTCTCTATTATCTCTCTGCCGAACCCTGTCATTGAAGCATTGAATTAAGTATTGACTAAAAATAACAGGATCATTACTATAAATTAATATCTGTATTACAATTCTCTCTTTAATAAGTGGAAGCTTACAGTAGTCCATGCGCATCATATTAAAAGCAGCATAATGTCTGTAGTATCAGATGGCATAGGGCTTAGAATTACATATGTGTAACAGCACTTATTCCACCAATTGCACTTTTAAAATAGGATTTAAAACACAACACTATATAAAAAAGTACTTCAAAATCATGGCTAAATAGGACCTGAAACAGAAAAAAAAGTCCTTTTTTTAACTTGACAGCTTGAACCATCCGCGATTACTAAAGTATTCAAGAAAGGATATTGGAATTAGATTCAATTTTTTAGATTTTTATTTTTGATTCAATACGTTTTTTTGAGGATTAATTTTTGGAAGTTACAAGTAGTCCCTCGAAATATGGAATTCAAATTTTGATTGAAGACCCCACCAAAAGTTGTCCTGAGCAAAATTTCTCTACCGAAACGTATAGTACAGACCAATAATTTTATTTTCCATTTAAATTTTAGTTAAAGTAGAGTCTATGACATCAAGGTCATGGATTCGGCTCAGAGTAGTAAAGGTGACTCCTTATCCTTATTTTTTCTAAATTAAGGTATTAATGAGGAAACTGAAAATCCAATTATAGTAAATGCAAAGGTTAATCCCTGAGTCTAACGAAGAGACTGCGACTAATATCGAAGATAGAGAACCTCCTGTAAATGTTAATTCATTTTTGAGTCGATGCCCTACTATTTTATCTCAAGCTGTTATTTCAAATATTTAAATAAATTTCGGTATTTTACATTTTGATATATACGCAGATGATGATGGTCGTTCAATTGAAATAATGAGTTGTCTGGAGAAGACTCTTCCAGGAGTCAACGTGGATAAAGATTTCTCAGTACAAAGTATAGCATATACATGATGGACCATTTTAATCGCCCCACCCAAATATCTCGGAAAGTAAGGGAGATAGAAAAAAACTTTAAAGA
>JAWWEO010020262.1:0-10847 GCA_035582975.1 Ormyrus labotus | reverse complement strand
TTATTGTAAACCTAATATTGAAAATAAAAGTTATTTAAAGAAAAGTAAATTGTTTGGAAAAATCTTTGTGCGGTTTTTTCGCCGAAACAGTAACAGTTCTTTTTCAGTAAAAAATTCTGTTTTAACTGTTTGTAACAAGTTTATCGCGTTGCATTTCTAGTATTGTAAATAATTTTTGCTCACTAGTAACTAGTTTTGTGACCATTATGTACACATTTATTTGTACCAGAATCATATTAAAAACCTAAAATTTAAATGTCCTAAATGTTCGTCAACCAGGAGTAATTTCAATACACAGTTCAATTTTATTAACAAAGTTTATTTAATGATACTTAAAAACCTATCATCTTTATAAGCGTAATTAAGCGTATATCCAATTTACAAAACAATTACAGATTGTAAGATAAACTATTCGAGAATGTTTTCCCAATCGCTTGAAGAGTATCAGTCCGCAGATCAGTCATATTTGGTGCTCTCCTTTATCGGCCAAATCCTCTGCAATATAAAAATTCGAAAAGTTAGCTTACAATATATTTTAATAAATTTCCTTAGCAACATAATGTCAGTGTAAAAAATTCCATTTTAAAAATGAAAGATATATTACATAATGAAAGCAAAAAGAAGTGACTGTACAGAAATATTAAACTATATACAAAAAGGAAAAAACTAACCCGGCGCTAGCTTGGGCCTGAGCCTGGGCCTGAGCGAAGGAGCCGCCGCCGCCTCCGTATCCACCTTGGCCGCCGCCGTTCTGAAAGCCTCCGTGGCCTCCGTGACCGAATCCGCCGCCGCCGTGGCCTCCGTGGCCGCCGCCGAAGCCTCCGTGACCGCCGCCGAAGCCTCCGTGACCACCGCCGAAGCCACCATGACCACCGCCGAAGCCTCCGTGGCCGCCGCCTCCGTGTCCGCCATGACCACCGCCGAAGCCTCCGTGGCCGCCGCCACCCTGACCGCCGAAGCCGCCGCCGAAGCTGCTGGACTGGGCCTGGGCGCTGGCGCTCGAGCTCGAGCCGCCGAATCCGCCGCCGGGGTAGTAGCCACCACCGCCGCCACCGCCGGGGTAGAAGCCGCCACCGCCGCCTCCGTGGTAGGTCGGCTTCGCCGATCGAGCTACTCGTTCGTGGGCTGAAAATTTATTTATTTATTTATTTATTTATTGACCAGAAGTTATACATTGATGATACGTAATGATACATAAATGATACATGATACGGCTTATATCCGATAAAGCAGGCATCGTATAGAGGTGCATAAAGCACTTGTACATAGTTCCGGTACCTTGCAAACTAACGAAACACTTAGATACTACTAAGTTTTAGTCTATAAAACGTATATTTTTTATCATGTATCAAGATATCAACTTTGTAGTTATATAATCTAACAAAAGAATTAAATAAACTAACAGTAATATAATAATTAAGTAGCTGTATCAATTATCCACTTTTTAAATTTATTTTTAGATGATTTAAAATTTAAATTTAATATTTTGAGAGTTGTTTGTTTTATTCCTTTTTATTGGTTTATTTTATGCTCAATTGTATCCCAAGTGTTTTATATATACCAATGTGAAACAAATTTGAAAGTAACGTTTAAGATTGGAAAGAGAATTCCTTCATCGAAGTATATTGTGCAAAAAGTAATATAAAAACTTCATCAATTTAATGGTGATTCGTGAATAGGAAAAAAAATTGTTTTTTAAGGAAAGATTGTGCGAGTTTAGTTAAACAATATATTTAACAAAAACTGCAAGTAGCTTACATTACGAATTTAAAGCTACGTAGTGTACTGTGTTGTGTACTTTTATATACTTTTATTATTATAGTAAAAAATATCGATAAATAATAATGTTTTATTTTTGAATAAAGGATTTTTGCTTACTAATAGCCATTAAAACTATTTATTTTTGTCAAATTTTAAGATAATTAATGGTTGTTTAAAATTAAAGTATAATGAAATTTTTATTTTTATTTTATTGCAAAAATAATAAGAGAAGATTTTTTTAAATGTTCATGCTCTAAACACAATTTCTTCATTTAAAACTAAAAATTTTCAATTTAACTATTAATTTCAAAAGTAAACATTTAAATTGATTAATTGTTGTTTTAACTACTATTACAACATTGAAAGTAAATCAAATCACTTCGAAACATTTTTTTTCACCTATTAAAAAAATCCGAAAACTCGCAAACGTTACCGAAACGAATTACTGAAGAAAAATTACCTTCATCGGCAGCTGGAAACGCAATCGCACCAACGAACAAGGCACAGAAAAGGGCAATCGTAGTTTTCGCCATCTTTCACAAGAACTCCCGAACTGTCTTAGTCCTGAGAGAGACTTGAACTGATGCCGCAGTGGATCCGAGCCTTCTCTTTTATAGGTGGGACGATTCGGTGAGTTTTGCGCAGGTAGCCGAGCAGCCTTTTTCATCTATGACGCCTAACATCTTCATTGTATCATCGTCCGAAGGCATTTTGTTTGCTCCGTCTCGTTTGCTCTTCTGCTTCGGGCCGCAGGACGTCCGTGGGATTTCCTTGGTTGTTTCCGCGTTGTAAAGCCGCTCACGCTAATTGACGGCTCAAACCAGTTCAGAAAAAGGAAGGAAATAAGAATATCTGCTCGATCTGTTTCAGAGATAAGCTATTTTGGTGGTTCTCTCACTTTTAATGAAACACCTTTACTTTTAATAGTGTAATATTTATGAGAATTTAATTCAAGCAACGAATGCGGCGTTCGGTGTTTTGCATACAATAAGATTTCTTATCTGTCTTTATTGTTTCTCGGTTATTTTTTATTGCTATATTGTTCGATGTAAATAAAAATAATAATAATTTCGATTTTAAACTGTCAAATTAAAAACACTTAAAAACAATGTTTAAACTGTAAGATTCCATTTTGTTTTAAATTTTAAAAGCATTTTTTTTAAATAAGGCAACGTTTTTTTTTCTTCCTAAACAGCCTAGAAGCTAAATAACTTTACGCGCCCAAACGATTATCGAAAATAAAGTATACAAAATTAATCTCCGTGATTAATTTCTTCCACAGAGCACCAGATTACACTTAAAATTCACATTAGTATACAATCATCATCATTCGACCGGGCTTAATTACCGTTTCCGCGTAATTCTCCAATTTTTTTATCACCACTTCCAGGTAGACGTCAAAAATTTCAAAACTCCACCTATAACGGACACTCGCACACAAGCGATCGGGCGAGAAAAGTCGACGCCAATACACTCAGAGACGAATGAGCGACGCGTCGAGGCACGGGAATCCCCCTGGCAGCGTGTCGAATGCTCAAAGGAAAATAAGACGATTCATTTGGCGGCTTCGGCAAAAAGGCCATTAGCGTCGGTTCACGGCAGTTCACGTGAGCGCCGAACGACGCTCGACCGCGGATATTTTAGCCGGTGGCGAGAGCTGGCATTACCTGACAACCGGATTTACACAATGCATTAAAAGATATATATGCTTCTTGTCAAGAGCTGTTTAGGCTTAAAATCTTTGATTAGTCGTGTTAATTTTGTATTAATTTGACAAAGTTCAATTTTTTGTCTGCTTTTATCAATTTTGAAATATTTCGGTTGTTCCATTTTTTTATTATGTTTAAATGAAGATGATAAAATTATGAAAAAGTGTAAAAACAGAAAAAATCGAAAACTGGATGTCGCTGTAACTTTGAAAAAAAAAATTGTATTTCATAAAATCTAATAAAAAGTTAAAGTTGTTCGGCCCACGTTTCGAACTAAACTGCTTTCAAAAACAAGAATGAAATTTATCGACGTTTTGAAGAACCTTCTAATGAAATTATTCACAAAAGTTTGGAAATATCCCCGTCTTTCTGTGCGACCATTATGATTTTATAAACGTCACGTAAAGATAAATTGGTATAAAGATTTTCCTTATTCCTCTTGCATTTTTCACAATAACCGATGACGCTTTAGTTCCACAATTTACATAAAAAAATAACGCATTAATTAACGAAAAATGATTCGTTTTTCCTTCGAAGGTATTGTGTCATATACTCTCAAAGCTGTACCTTAAAACGTACGCTGTTAACATCTACAACCTGTTCTACCATCGATCATCAAATTCATTTTTTTCTTATTTCGATTCTGACCGCGTGTAATTATACCGGGGAAGCCTCGGGGCACAGTATGACGTCAGAAGTACTGCAAAGATTGGAGCTATACGTGTGTACTACAATTCCGTTAGCCCATTCAATTATTAGAGCACGAATGCTGAATTACCTTTTGAAGTTTCCAATGAACATTGTTTTTCTAATTTGGCGTGATTTCTAATTATGAGCGCATGAATGTTTAATTAAGAAATTGAAAAATGAATTGAAAATGCTAAAACAAATTCTCATCCTGTCTGACTAACGCTCGAACGACGCTTGTGAAAACAAGGTTTTCACAAGTCAGGTGTGTTTACGAGTTTATGTTTTACGATCGTTTTCCTAGACCTTGCGGTATAGCTCCGTGGTATATTCTATTACGCATTAATAAATTGAAATATTTCTATAAGCTCGATTCGTGGCTGTTTCCATTTAATTTCCACTTCTTCGTACAGCCTGAAAATCTTGAAACACTGTAACGCGTTTTAAATACACGCATGTCAAAGTAGAATGTCAGAATTTCTAATAATTAAATAACTATGAAATTTCACATGTATTTATTACATTCTTAAAAAATATGTTAATGCTATTATAGCACAAAAGAATTAATTGCCAATGAATTGAAAAACTTATAGAATAGCTGATTGTTTCAAATTTAATGCAAAGATCATCATAAATAATATATTTTAAACAGTATATATATAATATATAAAGAAGACTGACTAGGCATAAATAATGAATATAAAATAAATTTACGGCTTCATTCATATTCTATAACAGAACGGCTAAGGAGCAAAAACCACGGGGATTTCCCGCCTGGTATGCATGACGCGCATGCGTGTGTGCGTAAATAGCGGAAGAGCCCTTTTTATAATTAGCAAAACCAAAATAAAAATAAGATGATGTCGGTGTCTTAATTACTTCTAAGATATTTCTAAGTATGCATATAGTTCTTCTGTATAGGTTAATAAATTCGTTTCCCAAAAAAATATAAACGAATTTTGCTTTAGTTATATAAACATTAAATTGAAATATATTTTCATATTTGAAAACGAAGTAAATTAAGTTTTTTTTTGTAATTGTTTTGTGTAAATACCAAAATATATATAACCGAAATCATGATCAAATAATAAAAATAAAATAAAAATTAACTGCACAATGCTCAAGATTATTATCTTTTATTACCGAAGTTATAAACATTTTTATTTTCTTAACTTATAATTTTATAGAGATGCTCCTTGTTAACACATCTTTCGTAGTGTTACGGTGATAAAGAACAAATATAATGTAATGAAATAAATATATGTTAAATTAGAAACTTTTTTCATGAACATATATTAAAATAAGTCACGTAAAAAAATATCTGTGTGAAAAAGACAAAATGCAGAACTTGTGAATTCAGAATTAGAATTTATGTTTGATCAATATTACATTTTTAATGATAAAATTTTTTATATTTTTATAAAATACAAATTTAAAAAACAAATATCTTTTAATCGGATTGCCAAAAAGGAGAAGAGTCAAAAAGGAATATATATGTGAATGACATTAAATTTGCTCTTCTTCTATATATACCAACGCTGATGATCTCGTTCTTGTTTATCGAACAACTTTATCGAACGGTTCTGAAACATTTTTCGCGTGTCCCTCTTTCAGTTTCCGCTTGTATCCGTGCATCCCGTTGCCGAGTGCGCAACTGCTGATTCCAGCTTTATTCGGGGCCGCATTTATCAGTGAACGAACAAATGGCCGGAGTTAAAACCGTAAAATGTTAAAATTAAATTATTTATGTATACTTTTGTTGACGTATTGCGTCGTGCGAAAACTAAAAATATGCGTGCAAAGTGTGACTTGTTTCTTTTTAACTTTAAGTGTTCAAAGTGAAGCCGAATAAAATCAAGTTAGTATAATTTTTATAAGCAATTTAATATTATAATATTATTTGAAGAAATTGCAAATACGTTTTATTCGTGAAATTATTACAACACTTTTGCGAGCATAGTTTAATTCACAATGGAAATATCGTCGAAAATAAGTTGTAGACATTTGCACAAGTGGTCAGTATATTAACAGCAAGTGTCTCGCAAAATTACATTTAATCTTAATGTGAATAGTTTCGCGGGAAATTTCATTCTTTCCAGAAATTTCATTCAGCAAGGTACGATTTTAAATTTGAAGAGATTGAATTATTCATTAACAATACATTTCTGATCAAATTTATTATGCAAATGAAGCGAATCTGTAATAAAAGTAATTTTTACTGTTTTAGATATCTGTGCTTAAATACCATTCATACACGAAGGAGAAAAATTAGTGGACAAAGTTGAATGTAACGTACATTCATTGCTACGTATTTTTCAATTTTTTATATTCTGCAAAATGAAGGAATTTATAAAAAATCAAGTTGTTCTTTCATTATTGTACGCTTTCATAATTTTTTCTCCTGTGCATAGTAAACATGAGGTAATTTATACATTATATTGCTTCAACTTTCTTATGAAGAAAAATTTATCGAGTTAAAGAAACGATTTATGACGTAAATATTTGTATTTTATTAATTGTTAAATTTATTTGATTTTTTAGGGGATACTTGATAGCAAAAGTATTAATTTAAATTTTACAGACAATGGAAAAGGTAATACAATATAAAAATCAAAAGATTATCAAACTCGATAATATATATCACCTATTTTTTCCTCACTATTTTTTGATTCTAGTCACGCATATGAAACCGATGAAACTGAATTGTTTCCGTAGACATTTGCGACCAATAAACGTTGAAGTAGATGGTGAAAAAGTTCAACTGAATTTTGTTCGATCTAACCGCAAAGTATTTTCTCCTAATATTCCAATTTGGCTCGTCAAATCTAATCCGCAATGTACGCCGAATTATACCTATGAACTTTTGAAAAATGTAAGATTTTAAAATGCTCCTAAATTGTTTAAAAATTAAATATTACAATTTATTAAAATTTTATTTTAGAAAAAAGATTTTTTCGACGGAAAATTTTATGTAGATAACAAAAATAAAGCAGTGGTTTTAGTTCGTATCGATCCAAAAACGGGAAAAACGTTATACGTAAGTTACGTTCAAATCACTAAATAATTGACTGATGGCTTTTGTTTTAAAATTATTACAGAATTTTAAATAACTTTATTAATAAATAAACAATATTTGTAGGACGGTATCTTTGGCGAAGGATCAGCAAGGCGTGCTATACGTTCTTTACCGCAAAGTTCCAAGTTTAGATCTAGACGCGAAGGAAAAGAGAATGTGGATCACTTGACGTTCAACTTACCTGAACTTGATCCATCAAATTTTGATGGCGAGATAATTATAGAACGCAATGGAATCAATTTAAGTAAATTAAAGAAGCCCTTGGAAGTATTGTATCCGAAACTTTTAATAGTTGTGGATTATGATCTTTTTAAGTAAAAAAATATTTTTCATTTATCAAATTCAAATTTTTAATTTTACAACTTTCTCTATTACGTGAAGATTTTGAATTGTTACTTTAGGTTATTAGGAAAAAACGTAGCACAAACAGTTAGATATGTAGCTACATTTTGGAACATAGTGGACCAAAAATATGAAAGACTGAATTCTCCAAAAGTACAAATTGTCGTAACTGGAATAGTTATAGCTAACGTGAGTTCCTTCATTCTCTTTCTTTACTTGCTCGTTTGCAGATTAATTAAATTGTTGATTCGTATATTTCTACAGGATGAAAAAGCTTTAAATTATATACATCGTAGTAGAAATGGAACTAACAAAGGGGACATGGATCAAATTCTAGAAGATTCGCGATTATACTTTTCTCAAAGCTTTATTCGAGATACGAATTTTAAAAATTACGATGCTGTTATGATTATGACCGGGTATGTGGTATATTTAATTAAAAATATTTTAATTCTACGCTATGATTATAGAATTAAATTTATTTTCACTTTTTAGATTAGAAATGAATCCTCTAGAAGGTAGTCTATTCTTTTTATTTTTTCAAATAGAAATTTTTTTTTTAAACAAGTTTTTATTTAGACTAAAAAATGTTTAGGCTTTTTTGAGCTTAAGGGGCTTGCTGCTAAACTAGGAAGTATCTGCACTGCTGATTATAATGTTGCAATTGTAACTGATGATGCTAAATATCGTAACACCATCATTGGAGTACACGAATTAGGACATTTGTAAGTCTCAACGCAATGTAAAAATGTAAACTAAATCTTATGTTAATTTAAAAATTAATCACTGTTATTTAAAATAATTTTTCACAATATTTATATATCTACATACAATGTTGTGTAAGAATCAAATGAACTTTTATTCGTTAGATTAAATCTGTCACACGACTATGCCGACGAGTGCGACGGAATTTCGTATTTATTTGGATCCGCAATTCAAACTTCTGTTATGTCATCTGTAAGCAATGGCACTGAGATCTTTTGGTCTCAATGCAGTCAACGATTATTAAAAGAATTCGCTTCGTAAGTATTACAAACTCTCATAGTTGATTTTTAATTTTAAAGCAATTTATTTTTATAAATGTACAAACTTATCTTAAATTAAAATTATTTTATATTTTTAGGTTAAAAGTTGCTGAATGTTTGGCTACCCGCAATAGAACATAAAAAAAAACTAAATGTGAATACGATTAAATTTGTTACAATGTTACTTGCAGCACTGGTTTCTTATATTTTAAAATCGAAAAGTTATTTCATGTTATCAAATAATTAACGTTTTATAGTTTTGTAATAATTTAACATCATCAAGTGGTACGGTAGTGTCGCGAAGGCGAGTTTAAGAAACAGACAACGCGGCACCGGTATCACTATTTACGTCTAATTTGATGTTCGCATTTTTCATTATAAAGAAAATAACGCTTATCAATATTTGGAACACACTCGAATACTCGAGCGTTAGCCGAGAGCCTCGCGCGTCATGTTTACATGATTTGCATGTCGCGGCGTGAAATAATATTAAAATAAAGACGAAAAATTCAAATAACGTCGGACAGAAAAATGCAACCGCGACGCGGCATCTCAAACGAGAGCGCGCATCGCGGTGCACGCGGTGGAGGCATTCATGCCCTCATAAAACATTTCTAACTCGGTCAAAAATTAAATAAAAACAAATTTCCCTTTGTAGTTAATCGGATTAAAATCCGAGAACAAAGGAAAATTCGCCTATAAAAGGGGCCCGAAAGAGGCTCTCCGTACCCATTTCCCCGATATCCCTCGCCTAGGTCGGATAGCTAGTGTGCTGATCTGCTCCAAGTCGCGCTGAACCTTCGAATACGAGGTAAGTGCGGCGCTCCTCTGCTTCCTGGCCGGTAACCTCGCAAGAGGAAGAACTTGGCCAAGGAAGCTCTCTCCTCGGGGATATTTCTCTAAAATAGGTATGGCGAGTAGAATTTAATTTAACAAGTAGAGTTTAAGCGACTTTGCACAAATTAGATATAAGTTGTAAATAATATTTAAATAATATTCAACTAGAAACTAGCAAACGAATCGCGAAGCGTCGAGAAATATCAATACACAAATTTACATATGTTTTAAAATTTTAATTAGAATATAAACCACAACTGCTTCGATAAGTAATTTAAATAACCCCTTGGCACCTCCGTAGATCCCGTAAATCTTACATTGGTACCCCTGGTGGGACTTAGCAGTTGTTAGGTGCCAAGGATCAAGAACCGCGAATAATTAAAAAGCACGAATCGCGAATGACACCGCATATCGACGAAGGGCTCCATGGAGGGCAGTTAAGCAATAGGGTCTACATGCTCGAAAAGCAGTACCAAGAGCTCAAGCATCAAACTGATGAAAGGTGCATCAAAAATCAACACTCACCAACAGATGTTGATTGAACAAGTGATTGATTTAGAGAAGCTTGTCCACCTGTATCGCCGCGAAAATTTAAAAGTTATTAAAGAAAACTCGGAACTGCGCGAACACATTGCTAGAGTCGAGTCACGCTTAGAGCGAAAATGCGAGAAGTTAACATCTCGCATAAATAATTTTAAGCACGCAGTTCAATCGCTAACGGAGAAATTCGAGAAACCTAAAATTTAATACAATAAGTTTTCGCGGAAATAATAAAGTAAAAATTAGTTAAAAATTCTAAAATTCTTTGAAACATGCATTACATTTAAATTAATTTACATTTAAATCAATTAGGAAAAAATAAAATTTAAATTAGCCAAACTATAGAGAGAGTAAGGGATTAAAATCTCGCACGCGCGCTCCGTTTACGCTCGCGGATTAACGCTCGTCGCCCGGCCAAACAATAGAATTACTATAGACTTAAATAATATGAATAAGAAATCTTTTTCCGATGCACATAAACACACGTAATTCCTTCCGAGAATTTTGCACCGGATTCGAAGAAAATACTACGCCTTTCTTCTAATAGTAGAATAGTAGTAATACGCAGAATATTAAAAGGAAAAATAATATTTTAATAAAAATTATAATAAATAAAAAATAAAAATTTAAAGCATGATCTATTAAATATTTCATGCAAATGCGGATAAAGTTCACTTTACTATCAAAATCGCCCGTGTTTCACCCAAATTTAGGGGTAATTTTTGACCAAAATTTTTCTGCGTGTAGAAAATTATAAAATTCAACTAGCAAAAAACTCGATCGCTGAAGTCCACTCGTGTAATCAGTTGATATCATTTTTAATAAAAAATAATATTGCTTTCTCATATTACGTATTAAAAAGCATTAATA
>JAWWEO010020261.1:0-10851 GCA_035582975.1 Ormyrus labotus | reverse complement strand
CGGCTTCGCCTCGGGCATCATGTCGCGCAGTGCAGGAATTTCATTCTTTCTGCCCTTGTAGCGTAATATACTATTAACTTTGAAAGTTGAGTACATAGTACTCGAATCTTCGTTTTTTTTTTAAATGATCTATTATTTTATATTTGGATTCATTTGCTCTCATTTTATTTATTCTTAGAAACGTTGATTAAAGTTAAGTTTAGAATGTAAACAAATTAAAATCAAAGTTTATTTTTAAAACAATTTTAAAATTAAAACAGAATTCTTAACCTTTTTTACAGATTCTCATGCTGTTGGGATTTTTTATCATTAAGGAAGTGAGTTTAATGTTATCAAATTTTCAATCATGAGTAATCACTATTTTGTCTGATTATAATATCATTTTCAATCAAAATCTTTGCACGTTTTTTTCAAACACGTGCTTTTTCTGCATCACAGTTTTGTATGAATATTCCAAATAATTCAACATACTTGATTACAATCTACGATCATTAATTGTTTTAGCTTACAATAACGTGTAAAATAACTGTACAATTAATGTATAACCTATTTTACTTTATAATAATATTTTATATAATTAATATCGTTATTTAATTTTTATAAATTTTAAAGTACAAGTTTTCTATATCAAAAACGAAATAACAATTCTTGTCTGTTTATTAAATAAAGAATCATGAATGGGTCCAAGAATAAATAATTTTTAGTTTGACTACTTTTATTTTTATAATATATATATGCATATGCAGTATATTATTATTTTATACCACTATTTGCAAATATTTTTATAGGATAATTACAAAACAAGCTAGAAAATCTAATTTTAAACAAAAAAATTTATATTAAAAAATATACATACACGTATTTTTTTACTTTTCTTTTTAAAAATGTTAAATCAAAACCAATTAATCATATTGAATTTTAACATAGCTAAAATAATTTAAAAATTGAAATCAATAATATTTATCAACGTGTGAATATGCATTTTAATAGAGGCGCCAATGATTCTTTTTACTTGCTACTGTAATCATGATTTGGGAATAATAATATATGCAGTACTGCCATTTTATATCAAAATATCGGAGAAGGGATAATCCCAGTGATAAGGGGTATAAAAATGTCAAACTGTTTAATTTAACGGATTAGTTCAAGTCTAGAGGTTACAATTTGCTACTGACCATAATGGCTCGGTCTGGCGATTTTTTCTTACTCATTTGTTTATTCACGACTTCCGCAGTAAGTCTCGCGGACAGAAAAAGTACATATGAAAAAGTTTTAAAGGATGATGTGGAAAGTACGCTGGGATTATTACAGCCAAAGAATTTATTCAAAAATCAAGTTAGTGCTTATAAGGAAAATGAACCTTTACAGACGCGTGCTATTGATTATACTTGTCGATTGGATATTAAACACTTAATGAATGCATCGGTTCTACAAGAAGATTGGGCATTAAAAAGTAAGTTTATTACGCTACACCAACTTACAAATGCACCCTACCATTACTTAACGAAAATTTCAGTGTTTTGTTCGGAACGTTGCTTTAACTCAAATTCATATCCTTTCATAAAATTTTACCACTATTATTATTTTATTTGGCATTTTATTTTTTTTTTAATAAAATTTTTAGAATACTCATTTTTGCTTAGAATTTAATAGTTTTTACTATTGCATACGTTCACATGTTGTCGTGGCGAAGTTTAATTTTGGATGTACAAAAATTTTAACATCAAAACTTTTTGGCAAATTTTGTACTGCTACGTATGAAGTAACTAAGTTCTTTTCGAGTACATTTATTAAGTATTAACATAATAAATAATTTTTTTCGGATAAATAAAAAATAAAATAAGTAATTTTTTTCGGATTGATTAATTCCGTGCCCAATAATAATAATTTATAAAAAAAAATAGATATATACAAGTAACAAGTACATAATATTACGATTTGAAATATTTCAGTGCTTGACGCCTCGTCCAAAATTCCTTCGGGTATTTTGCAAGGAAACGTTGTCGATCTTGGAATGTACGACGAGTGTATTGGTATTCAGTATAAAACCTCGAAATATAACATTCGTGGTCAGCATTGCATGTATTCTGTGAATTTTACTCTGCTGGACAATATATCTAATTATTTAATACCAAGCTTATCGATTTGTGTACCACACAGTTGCAAGGAAGATGACATTATGGAAATGTTTAACAAAACCATTAATAAAATTGATTGGAAAAATACTTCTGTTGTATCAGTAACTTCTGTAAAATGTGTAAACCTTGATACTGATATATGGGATACGAAATTCACGGTTTGCTTGTAAGTATAAATAAATAAAAATCCAAAGAGCTTAATTTACTTTGAAATCTGATATAACTGATCCAGTTTAAACAAATTTTCTTTGAATTTTATTACAAAGCATTGTTTTTAATCAATATGAAAAATGATAGAACGAAAAATATAGGATTAAAAAAAATAATGCAATAGCTTACGATATCTCGTATATTTTGATAATATTAATTCAGGTCACAGACGAATTTTAAATTTCTCAAGATGAAATGTATTTCATTAGACGCGGAATTCTTAAATCATTCTGATCTGATCAATTTCAGAGATTCGCATGCGATAAAATTATCAGCGTATTATCATTCAATATATTATAAACGCGTGTCGATTAAGTAAAATCGTCTGGGAAAAAAGATATGAATGTGATTATCCCGTGTAAAAAAATTATATTTAAACTAAAAAAAAAAAAAATAAATAAAAATAAAAAAAAAATAAAAAAAATAATAAAATTTAAATAATAAAATTTAAATAACAAAATATAACGATTGATAAGGATTAGGTTTGTACAAATTCAGATTGTAAATATTGATTTTGTTTATAAAATATTGAGGAAATTGAAAAAAACTGTTACGCTAGAAGCGTAATAACTGCTTCTAGCGTAATATTTAATTACTTGCTGTATAACATAAAATTTATATTTATTTTTCATTAAAAAAGGAGAAAATAACATTTATTTTTTTAAAATAAAAAAAAATTAATACGGTACTTGAGGCTTATCTACCATTGTAGATGTATGTATTAATTTGCTGCAATTTTATATTGTCTACGTTTGACAAGTTTAAATAACTTCAATCTCACGCAAAATAAAAAAATAACACTTTTAATAACGTACATTTTAAACTTTTATTACAACAAATCTAATGCAAAATACAGCACATATAAATATAAAAACGTACAATAACAATGAATAATTTTATCTCGTTCAATTTAGCGCCAAGACTTCTCATTACGAGTTGCTTATTGAAGGGCCATCCATGTTTTTGCATTCCTTTAAGTCTTATACCTGTATGGGTACACTTATTCAAGTCATTAGTTGTGAAGACCATTTTGAATAATGCTCTTGGAAGTTAATATTATAATATTATGTTATTATTATTTTAATATTGTTACCACAAAGTCATTTTCTTTGTGTAGCATTTCGTAAATAAAAACAATTTAAGAATAAATATTTTTTGATATTGAAAAAATAAATAAAAATTTTAAAAAATGAATGGTTTTTTTCAGCTGGATTCTGGATGCGTTTATCTGCCTCCTGATGATTTGCAGCGTCTGTGACGCATACTACGTACGACTCGAACCTGAACGTCAAAAGAATTCTTCTTCCTTACGGTTTCTCGGACAATTTTCCTTACAAAGGAACGCTGCCGCCATTCTCAGTACAAAGGTTAAAAAGGGCAATATGCCAGTTATCCATGGGATTCGTTTTCTCAGCATGGGTTGGGTTGTGTTGGGTCACGAATACATGATGCAACTGAATGGTGTAAACGTCAACATGTTGTCTATTTTAGATGTAAGTATTTTTAATGCCGCATTTTTTGCAATTACGTATTTATGTCTAAACTATTTGATAATGATTACATTAAGTAAATAATAGTTTTTCATAGCAATAGATACCGGAATTTCGGGTACTGATAACGAACATTATTGACTAAAGTCTAAATAAAGAATCGCTACCAATTCATTGGCACTTAGCTTCCTTCTAACTAATCGATTTCAACAACATAATTTGAAACTATTCTATATTTAATTAATTATTTATTTTTGTATTATTTTATATTTATATGTCCGTTTTAGAATTTAATGAACAGCAAACAAAATTTAAATAAACATTTTGTTATTGGAATATTTAAAGTCCTAAAAAACAGAATTTTTGAAACTCCATGCGCAAAGCTCGATTTCGCGCAAGCTTGAATAAAAATGCATGCGCTATATCAATCTTTGTACAAGTCGTATCAAAAAATAATGTTTAATTGCATTTATTGTGTATAATTTACGATATAATTTTCTGTTTATTTCAGTGGATTTTTTCTTGGAATTCCTTGTATCTTTTAATTGCGCCGTTTTCTGTTGATACATTTTTCACTCTCAGTGGCTTCTTAATGGCTTATATATTTTTGAAGCAAATGCCAAAAGAAAAATTCTTTAATCTTCCAATGTACTACGTGCACAGATATTTTAGGTAATTATTCATAATACATTTTATGACAGCATTTTTACGTTAAAGTAATTTTTATATTAAAGTAATTTTCAAACGTTCTAGATTGACACCTCCAGTGATTGCTCTTATTGTTTTTACAATGGTATTTCTTCCGAAAATGGGTTCTGGACCTAGATGGGAAATAGGGATATCAGATAACTGTGACAAAAAATGGTGGCAAATATTATTATATTTGCAAAATTTCATTGATCGAGATGAACAGGTCAGATATATTAAATAAGCCTTTAGTTTTCTAATGAACTTTGAAATAACTATTTACATTAATCATTTGAATTTTTTTTTTAATTTAAATTTTATTTTTAGTGTTTAGGTCACTTGTGGTACTTAGCAGTTGACATGCAACTATTTTTTATATCCCCGATTATTCTTTACCCTTTGTACAAAAAGCCTAAAGTTGGCCTCATCATTCTTGCATCATTCATTCTAGCTTCTTTAGTAACTCCAGCAGTTATTGTAGCAGTTAATAATTACCGAGAATTCTCTTGTACGCAGTTCGAAAAGTAAGTTTTCTTTATTTAAATGCTTTCTTTACAATAAAAAAAATTAGTAACTAATTACGATATATTGATTAACAGCACCGAACAAATAGATGAAAGTTTTAAAAACGTTTATTCAATGCCGCACACTCGTGCTGGTCCTTGGTTAATTGGTATTTTACTTGGATATGAAGTGATGAAGGATCGAAGGTTAAATAGGGTATTTAAAAAAACAGTTAAAAAATAATTTTCAAAAAATTAATGTATCAATTACTAGAAAAAACATTATTTTTTTATAGTCTACCGCTTATTTGGGATGGATTATGGCGATGGGATGTTTTGCTTTTTGCACATTTGGTTCCAGATATTTTAAGAAAGAAACTTATGAATACAACAATATTCTGGAAGGCCTCTTTGCAGGATTTGCTAGACCTATTTGGGCAGTTGGAGTTTGCTGGATCATTTACACCAGCATTCGAGGTTATGGAGGTGAACAAAATCTAAATATTCACCAAATTGTAACTTTTTAGTTAAATTTGACTTTAATTTATGAATTATTAATATGCTTTTAACGATTGTAGGGCCAATATGTTGGCTGTTATCTTTCAAGATATACCAGCCTCTGAGTAGGTTATCGTATTGTGTCTATCTCTTACACATGGCTGTAGAATCAATTGAAAGCTCTCGAATAAGAACTTCTGGATTCTTTTCTGAGTACGACGTTGTAAGTAAATTTATCTCAATTTCAGCATTGATAAGGTACTAAACAATCTATCTTTTTGTTTTTAGTGGAATAAATTCTTTAGTGTCCTGATTTTGTCCTATATAGGAGCATTTATCTTTAGTTTATTATTTGAGTCACCCATATTAAATTTGGAGAAAATGCTCTTAAAGAAGAAGAAGCAAGAATCTCATACCGAATCACAAACAAATCTTACCGAAAATGGTGCAACGAATAGTGCTATAGATGTTAGTTATAAAAAGAACGAATTTACTAATCACTGATTAAAAATTTCTTTAATTTAAGCTCTTTATTTTTGTAATAGTTTTGTAATAGTTACAAGTATTTTATACATAGACTGTTAAAACGAATGGGGCGAATGCTGGAGTCTTTTTAAATAAAGTTTTTATAAAAGTTTATTTATAAAATTTTATACATTTTTCAACCATGAAATTTACAGTTAAATTGATGCTTATAAAAGAGAGAGAAAATTCCCTGGTAGACACGTTAAGCAGTTTTTAGTCAAATAATCGTTATGAATACAAATAAAATACAGTCAATCAACTAGATTAGAATATTTAAAAGATGATTGAAATATATCAGCTTCTCAAAAGTTCACTTATTTACATTTATTTTTTAACTGTTACTAAAAAATCCAAAATTTATTGTGTCATTGCTAAGTGGCCGTTTATTTTTAGTAATTTTTAATTAGTAACAGATTCTTTCGTAAACATGGCATAGTTTTGGGAGAAGAGTTCTTTTAAAATTATAAATTATTTTCTTACTTCAGCGACGTAATCTCCCTATCTATTATAATTTTATTCCATAGCGCACAACCCCAAACACAACACTTCATTGCAATATTATGGTAGCATCTACATTAATATCTACGAGACGCTATGATAAATCGCACCAGCAGCCCTTCGCTCTTCACGCACAAATCACCAGGAGTTCATTACAAACTGCGCAGCTTCAGCAAAGACTAAAAACAACAAGCCTTGAATCCTAAAATACACAACTGATTCACGGCTCTGAATTAAAGACTAAATTTCTCCCGACTGCGAAATTATTCAGGACAATCCGCAAGTTCACGTCTGTGCACTTGAAAGTTATGGTCGGCCAGCTAAGAAAAGTTACGTGTATACAGGAGCAACGCTGCTGCGGATCTAATTCTTTCGCGGGCAATTGAGGATATAAATTCATTCTCCCATCGCCGGCGGAAAAGAGAATGAGAGAGAGAGAGAGAGAGAGAGAGAAGGAGAAAAACAAGTTGCGGCTACAATGTAAATATACGCGTCGGCTTGCTTTTTAAATGAAATTCCCGAAGAAAATTATTGCGCGGCCGGCTTGATAAATTCGCATCGCTTTCGATCAGCGTCGGATTAAATTTGCGCGTTTTAGTGCACTGCACGCTCTGTGTGTAAGCTGCTGTATATGAAGTTGCACGCGAGAATCCCTCTCGTCGGTGATTGCGCCGGCAGCCGCGGTTTTTCATCCGGGGGGCCGCGATCGTTATTATAAAAGTTTCGACGCGAAATTTAATGCGGGTTCATACGGTTGTCCGCGCCTTTTTTTGCTCGATCCGCGCTGCAAGTTTTAATTGCCGCGGGTCCCGAGCGTTGACATTAATTATGATAAACGCTCGCGAGCGTAATTGATTACCTTAATAACTTTGTTCTTATAAGTAGCGTGAGTAATACGTCATGTCGACCGGCGTGCGTAATTGCGCAAGCAAAATGTGAAATTTTCTTAAGTGAGACAAACGCATCAGGCGGACTGTAGAGCGTTATGGTAGGCTGTACGACGAAGCGCCGAATTATTTGTAGAATCGAAAGTTCGCAGTATTATTGACTGCGGCTTATCGTTACTAAAGGATTATCTTGCATTATATATGACAGCTGGAAACTAGTTAATTTTTCCGTTTTATTAAGTATTAATATACTTAAGAAAATTTACCATTTCTTTGCTACTATATTACTCGCTGTAGCAAAGATAAAATGTTCTTAGAAACCAAAAAAGTCCCCAAGCTCTTTCCAATAATACATAGACAATACCGCAAAATATTTATCGAACCGCGAAATCCTGTCTTTCTCATCTACTTACCTTTTCAATGTGTGCTTCGTTCTCGTCGGCAGTCGGAGTAAAAAGCGTAATACCACGGAATAAGACCGTCCGCCCCGCGGACTATCCGTCGGGCGAAAGTCGATTACAGTCGAATCTCTTGAATAAAGCCGGAGAGCCGTACATCGCTGCCTCCCGGATGCGGGTAATCCGCCCCGGTGTACATCATAGGATCTAGTGTGAATGGGAGCGACATCGGATGTAGCTCCGATGGTCGATGGACGCGAGATGCGCTCTCTGAAATAGTCAAAGGACTTAGAGTTACTATTGGACGTATGAGCTATATTTTTAATGAAAGTTCGAAGAAAATTTCGTTTAATATAAAAAGCTTTTTCGGAGGTTTTCCTTTAGACCTTGTACTTGTCTGAGTTACATTGAAATTCATTAAGCATGAATTGGCTAGCTAAATTTTGTGCTAGCGATTTTTGTTTAATCACATATAACTTTTCAACTGTTAATTGTAGAGTATTTTAACACCCGGCATTTGAAAGGTGTGATCAAATCCTATCGATTAAAAAAAAGACATCCAACTCTATAAAAATCAATAAGTGAAATTAACGTAGAATAAGTGTATATACACCTATTCTAAGTCAAAAGTCTTCCAAAGTGGAAGACTTTTGACGTAAAATAAGTGTATATTCACTTATTCTACGTTAATTTCACTTATTGATTTTTACAGAGAAAAATCTTCATTTGTTCAAAAGTTATGGCCGAACAAAAAATGACCATTAAAGTAGCATAAAAAATTCTGCAAAAATTCATTGACATAAGTTTTTAACTTCTTCTATTACAAATTTTTATTTAGCTAATACCCAAACAAGTGAGTCTCTCCTGGTTAGACCTGCTTGATACTTATATACAAATTATCGATATCAACAAAAAACTTAACGAGGAATAGTTACTTTTATTTTTTACTATGAAATTAGAAATTATTGTTTTAAGTATATTTTTAAATCGACATTTCTTACAATTAGAGTCAAAAGGTCGACCATTACATCTTTTTTCAGTACATTATACAGGGATAAGGGTCTCATTGGCTATAAAAGAAGGATAAATAAGGATTCAGTAGACAGGAAAAGGTGTGGGTGTTAAAGAAAATGAAATTTTAAAAGATCAGATCTTTTAGATGGTGAATGTAAATCATTGTAAATTTTTTATTCATTTTGGTTAAACCGAGCAAGATATTTTATTACATTAAATTTTTCTAAGGTAAAGTGCAATCTCTACATCAATAAATAATAGAATATAATAGGATTTCCATGGATATTTTTATTTTCTTTTATTCATTGAGATTTTCCTTAAAAATAAAGCGAAATTAATATTTTAAGGCGGCTTTTTAAAAAAATTACAGTATTTAAGTTCATCAAATAAAAGTATTGATACACGTAATACTTCCTTGATCAAGCAGCAAACCTTAATTCCAAAGCAGTTTTCAAATTCTCGAACAACCCTCAAGACCCTCGATAAAAAGCATATCTTATTACCCGACCTTTCCTTACATATTAATGCATCAATAACTGTTCCCATAATCCCAAACAAAAAAGAGCTGAGAAACCTCCATAAATTCTTCCTCGATATCCTTCGCGAAAAGAAAAAGCTCGCTCGAGGCTTCCGAAAGAGAAAAAAAAAGAGAACAAAAAGGCAGCCACCGCGAAGCGATCGCAAAATTCGATCGTGCGCGCGATGCGAAAACCCTGGAGTGCACTCGATCGGGACACATCCCTACCCTCCCTTTTTTTTTTATCGACGCGCGACGACGAAGCTTCGACTGATGGACTGGCGGTTTTCGGACTAGACTGAATAGACCTGATTGATAGAGTTACAGCACGCGAGATTATCAATAATGCCGACAGCTCGGGAGAGTTTGTCGGATGCCAGAAGCGGAGTGGCCGCGCCGTCGTCTTCTTTCCGTATCCCCTGGGCCCTAAAATATGAAAAGCGAACCGAGTGAATTTCTACGTAGCTCGCCGGAGGGACGTATATATCTGTATAGGTTACGTAGAGCTGCCGTGCCATTGCGGCAGAGCTCTAGAACGCTTTCCGTTTAACTCTTTTGCTGCGTATCTGCACCACGAGATCGGCGCCCGTGTTCTCTCCTTCCCGAGAGCTTTTTTTCTCCGGGACTCTTTTTTTTTTTATTATTGATTTATCGAGGGATACGGGAACGATTGGACGCGCCGAGTGCTGCACGACAATGTTATTTGATGGGTATTGGGAAGGGATGTTCTGGGGAAAACTGTTTTTCTGCTTGGAATTATTTATTACTCTCTCTCTTTAGGTTGTTGTACTTTTCGATAAGAAAATTCGTTCAGTGAATTTTTGAATTTTAAATATTTTATAAAAAGATTTTTCAGTTTGTTTTAATGACTAAATTTAAAAAATTTGTTACATTTTTTAATTTTAATCATTAAACGATTAAAGGATTAAAAGATTATACAATTTAAAATAAAAAAAGAATTAATGTACAATATTCATTATTATCAATAAACAAGATATTAAATAATTTTTTTTTTTTTATTTATGCTTACCCAAGCCCAAGCAGGACTCATACAGTTATAATTAAATAAAATTATTGAGTTACTTATCTTCAATAAAAAATTGCGTCTTACCATTATGATGATTCTTATCTACTTAGATTATTTAAAAATTTGAAATGCATCATAGATCTCAAACATTATCTTTTTTTAAAAAACTTTATTTAATTACATCTTACCAGGTTGATTTTTATCTAGTGAAATTGTTTAAAAGTTAAAATTAAAAAAGAATATTTTTCAATGGCAATATATTGGATGATGTACATTTGCCGAAATGTTGTTATAATAGATTGGACGGCTGTAGCTCAGATATATCAGCAATATTTTTCTTACAGTAATATATTACTATAGGAAAATGTGCTGTAAAATATATTGGTACACTGAGAAAAATGTTATTTCAATATTTACTATAACCGTATTAAAAATTACTATTTTTTGTGATAAAACGAG
>JAWWEO010020259.1:0-10856 GCA_035582975.1 Ormyrus labotus | reverse complement strand
ATACTCCTATGAAGTTCTACTTTGAAATATAAATTTTTCAGAAAATCGAATTTTTCAAAGTGCTTATACCATACCCCCCCCCCCCCTTAATTAAAAATTAATTTTTGCCTATTATAATTGCAATCGGAAGAAATTAAAATCTATCTTGACCGTTATTAAATTAAAAGTCCTATAAAAAATATTTATTCTGGATTATTTCTTTAGTAACTCGGTTAACCTGTTGGATAAAACGGGTTGGGGTTGGTAGTGGGTTATTTTTTGAATATACATATGAACCACTCCCACGATTACTCTTTCGGCAGAGTTGCATCTCACCCGCGTCTTCCTATTTGAGAAGTTATTATTCCCTTTTATAGGGCACTCCCTTGCTAGATGATGATGCATGGCAGCCCATACTTGGTGACGACCGCGTTACCGTTGCCAACCCTCGCTTTTCGAAGGCTGCCCAACTCGCCCACTACGTACTTTTGGCAAAGCCAGGAAATAGTATTGCCTGCCCACTACCAAGTGTGTAATTCTGTCAGATACATCAGTTTTATAAGATGTGTATCTGCGTGCTGTATTTGCGTGCTGCCGAATTGATGTAATTGTACTCCCTCCCTCCTTCTTTATCTGGGGTTGGGATTGGCGCCACCAAAACAATGGGTCAACTATGCATCCGCGATCGCGGAGGTTTACCCTCCGCCAGGCCAGATATGGTTACATCCCAAGAACCTAATAAATTATAATTCTATTCTAGTCTATTCTCCCAGAGCAATGACGATCATGACAATATTGCTGCAATATTACATTGTCTTAACAATATTGATGCGATACTGCCAATATTGCTACGATATTCATTGCTATGGGGGCTATAACGTAACACACTTCTAGAGAAGTTTAATTTTTTTACTGTTACAAAGGTTGCTCTAGGAGGAAGTAAAATTGTTATAATATATCTTGTTTATAAATAAATATAAAAGTTATAAAAATACATTTTTTCTTTTATTTGATACAGGAGATTCAATCATGGTTCAGCAGATTGTCTAGCATATTAACTTGTTTCTTGCAAGTAGGATAATTAAAATATTTAGTGCAATATTCTTTTATTACATTCTATACAAGTATGAACGATTTGATAAAAAAGAATTATTATTCAACAGATAAAAATGAATACCTCAATTTTCAAACGATATTAGAACTATTTAAATTTCCTATTAATGAAGAACAAGCGTGGGCAATTTGTTATAAAATTAGTAGGTACTTTTCAAATGGAGGCTCCATTGTTTACCATAGAATCCTCAACTTTTCTCAAATTTTACTTCAAGAAAATGGAGAAATATTACTTAAAGCTATTGATGGTAAATATATTTTGTTATTGGATAACATATTCAATTATTTTTTTTTTTTAATAAAAAGTATTTGTTTAGAGTCCAAAGAAATTTCAGATGTATCAGAAGAAGAAGCAGTATTTTCATTAGGCGTTATATTATACAATGCTTTAGATTACGGATTAAAATCAGAAGAAGAAAGTCATTTGAGTTTTCAATTTCAACAATTAATTACATTAATGACTAACTTAGATAAAGGTTAGTATTTTAATGTCAGTATTATGTTTTATTATTTAAAACGTAGGATTTTAAATTAATAACTGATTCAACTTTTTGATGGGCTTGCGTAATTTTTTTGGAATATTTCTCATGCAAAGTCTGCCTTTTTCAAACAGTCTGAACGATTACATGTTGCACACTGGTTAGCTTTAAAAAAATGATTCATTCTCGCAATCTGTATGAAGCATGCATAATGAAATTTTCTTGAAATAGAACATCCCTGTTGAAAATGGCTTATAAAAACCAATGAAATTGGGTCCATATGAAAGATTTTAACGTGTGAATTTTTTGTATTAGCGATTATTGCTATCATCTCAATTGGCAAGGAGAATGCAACGTATGTCCACTCTACATTTAGATGTTAGAATTAACATCGCAAAGTAATTTTTGAATTTATATATTACTCTGCGACTCACGAAATGAATACTCCGAAGTGTTATGTCGTTCAAGGTCATTGCAAGCCATTCTCTATTTTCTGATTTTCGGGCAAGCATGGATGCAGCTAGGCTGAGCTACGCGTGTGAGGGTGAGAGAAAGGGGACGTACTTGTGTGGCTTAGCCCACAATGAAGACGGTGACGGCGCGCTCGCATTGTTGCGAGTAACAGAGAAGAGCGGCCGCATACGCTTTGTAAAAGTGGAGGCGCATGCTCATTTCTCTCGCGTAATGGCGATTACCCTTGACGCTAGGGTTTTCCTAATGCCTCGCTGAACCACTGCGGCCATTTTGTGGTCCGAAAGAAGGAAGATCATAATTAAGAATTTTTGTGGGTTTCAATGGCACCAATCAACCCAATGGGTGCGAGAGATTCAAGGTATAGCGAGAGAGTTCACGAGCTGAAGAAGATATCCGTCTTCGGCAGTTTCTCACTGATCGTTCGCTAGTCGAGGCTGCAGATGAAATGTATTTACCTCGGCGCTGCCGCCCTACCTTTTCCGGGTTCTGTAGGATTACTCATGGGGCCTTAATATCGCGTACTTGACTAATACAGGTCTCAAATCTTGGTCCGCATACTTGAAATGTGCTACATGATAAAATTCTGTGACTCCGGAAGCCTCTGGGGCATACCTAGTCGCTTGTGCAGACAGTTCGGTCCAGATAAAACTGACAAAGAGAGTAAATGGTATTCAGGCGCTATATTGCACGTAAACTGAGTCATATGTCTCCCCTTAGCCTATCTATCACTTACACTAGAGTTTTAGAGCCTAAGGCTCACCCTGCCCTCAGATATTTTAATTTAGCCTTGGAATCGACTACTATAACTACTACTGTGGACGATCACAGCAAACTCTCCTTTTATGCCTTCCATTCCTTGCGCATCCACTTCCGATAATCACAATAAGTATATTATAGCCATCGTGCATTATATTTATGCATAACAAGCTTAATTAAGTTTAATTAAGCTTTTTTATGCATCAAGTTTATGTTAAAAATCAACTTTTTAACATAAAACTTGCAAACAAATTTTAATCAAACAAATTAAAGAAATAAATATAAAAATATAACTTTACATTTGATTGAACATGATTGAATTTGTTGTTCTTCAGGTAAATATTAACCCCTGAAAAAACAGAATCAAAAAGAACCAATTTAAAAAAATAAAAACATTATTTCTATTTGAAATATACACTTCTTCGTGCACAAGTGTAAATTAAGTAAATATTTAGCATTTGGTGCTCAAAAGATAGTGCTAAATAACTAAAAACTGTAAATACTTTGAAAAAACATCCTTAGTTAGCCTGTGCAAACATAATGTTTTTCTAATCAGATGTTCCGGCCCTCTCTCTCTCTCTCTCTCTCTCTCTCTCTCTCTCTCTTTCTCTCTCTGTAAGTATTTGAACGTGTTTCATATCGCTAATCTTTGCACTCTTCTTTCTGCAGTTTTTGGCCTCCGGGACTCTTCTGGCAGGTCTTCCTTGTATGCGCCTTTTTGCAAGCCACCCACTCTTCAAATCAACTTCGCTCTTGGTGGTGGCTTTGCGTACTTTTTTTGGACTTTTTCGTCGCTCGGATTCTTCGAGGATTTTAGCCAATTCATGATCCTCTTCGGTTGCTGATCTTAACATCATCAGCGGTATCTATGAGGGTCCTTGTCAAATCATTGTTTCGACAATGAGTATAAAGGCTACGAAACGCTCTCGTACGGACAGCCAAGCTGACGCAGACGCCGATTCGACCAACGACGCGCTGCCTACTCTGTCGACGTAACTTTCGTCGGAGAGCGTCAACAATCTCGTCGTCAAGTTCAATGCCCAACGTGACATTTTGCTATCAGGGCTCAATTGCTAAAAGGTTAACAAGGATAAGAGATTTACTCTTGTGCGATGCGTTCAACTCGTTGTCTTGTGCGTATAAGTCGATGTCGGCAGTGAGCGATGTTACCTCGGCTTTTAATAGTGCGATCGATAGGCTGTTAGTGTGCAATAAGGTGCGGGATTGTCAGGCGTCAACGTGGAGACACAGGCTGCTCGCCCCTCTTCTCGATCGACGCGCAGTTCGCTTGATCGCGCTGTATCATTGCCTGTGGAAAGCCACTCGACATCCCCGCGTCGAAATCGCTCTTGCTGGGTCAGTGTGAATTCGGTGGACAGCATCTCACCTCGCCTCCAGCGACTAAAAGCACCCTTTTGCGTAGTGTTGACCCAGTCGCCTTAGGCCTTAAGGTGCACAAAATTAATTTCACGCAAAAAAATTATGTTTCAATCGAGGCCGAAACCACCAGCATCAACAAGCTTGTCTCTAACCCCGTGGCGGGTTTAGAGGTCAAACAACCTCTCAAGCTGAACCCTAGGATTATCATCCACGACATCCCGGTAGAACTTGCGAGCGACGATATTGTCGACTGCATTATCAGGCAGAATCAGCTGCACTCTTCCCCCCATGATATCAAGTGCATCTGTCTCTATCAGGCACGCGATAAACAGTTTTGCTCGTGCGTCGTGGAGGTTAGCCCTGCCCTGGTAACACAACCTGCGGCAGTGCGATTGCAACAGAAATGCAAAAGACTTACAGAAGTAATTTGCATCATATACCAACACACCGAATAACCGCTAGCACCAGAATTACGTAAAACTGCACAAGCAATCTGCAGCAGACCTGACCAGCAGAATTGCAGCAGACTTACAGTAGCTTGAATACTCTATGATCTAATACGTCCACTCGTACTTACAGCAGACGTGCGTAAGAATTTCGTACGCAACCTGAAGCAGGTTCTGTGCAGCAGAATTGCGACATTATTATACATTTGAAATTACATTACCTCCTGATGTTTTGTCGCACCCCTACAGCAGACGTGAGCCAAACTTACACAAGCAGACTGCATCAGACACTAAGCCACACACTTACAGTATCTTGACTACTCGGGCATCCGATCCATCGATGTGCTCTCGCAGCTGACGTACGTTATGCAAGAATTGCGCAAGCAATTTGGAGCAGGTTCTACATATCAGAATTGCAGCAGTCTTATGCTATCGAGATTACAGTACAACCTCATCTTTGGACGTCCTCTTAAAGCTAAAGTACGCAAGAATTGCGTAAGGAATCTGAAGCAAGTTCTGAGCAACAGAATTGCGGCAGATTTGCGCATCCAAGATTACATCACCACCTGACCTTTAGACATGCCACTACAGCAGACGGAGACAATACTTACGGACATAGACTGCAGCACATACTTACCGAAAGAATTGCAGCATTCGTACAGTAGCACATATACTCGATTATCCGATTCATCAACTCGTATTTACAGCAAACGTGCGTAAGTATTGCATATGACGATTGCATGAAAATTGCAGCAGATCGTGCGTGGTCTGTTGCCGCTATTTGTGCAAGTCTGCCGTACCGTCGATTACGGCAAGCGCGTGCAGCAGAATTACCTTAGAATTACATTTGTCGAGTCCAGCAGGCGCGTGCAGCAGAATTCCGGTTGCGTCATGCAATATTCGAGCATACCAAAATGCATGAGTGCATGCAACAGAATTGCAACAGGATTGCAGCAGGAGATTGCATCAAACGAGTGCAACAGAAATGCGTCAGAATTACATTTGATAATTGCTGCAGGCCCATGCAGCAAAATTGTGCCAGAATAGCAGTAGAAGATGGTATCTGGTCTTATATTTATATAAAGGCTTCAAGGAAGCCTTTATATAAACATTTTTTTTCATTTTAAACAAAAATTAATGACCCACCTGTAGCTGTTACAAAACAACTACAGTAGTGGGGATCGTCGAAACGATTAATTGTCGATGCCCGCTTCTGGGCCGAGCTGCTTAAGTATTGTCTGTGCGATAGGTTCGATCGCGCAAGCGCTGATTGAGCTGCTAAGCCACCTATAGGTCCCTCTTGGAAGCAAACTTTCGCGAATTGTGCAATCCTTCAGCAGCACAACGTGCATCAAAATTGCGGATGGCTCATACATTGAGGCGATCCAATTATCATGCAATCGTACATCTACCAGAATTGCAGCAGAAGTGCACCATTGCCCCACCGGCAGCAGATTGCATCAGAACTGTGTAATTTTTCAGTAGCAGACATGGGTCAGAATTGCGAATGGGTCGAGGTTATATACAATTGCTATGCAATTGCGCATCCAAAAGAATTGTGGCAGAAGTGCACAATTAATCAACGGCAGAAATGCATCAATATTGCGGACGGCACGTGCATCAAGAAGATTCAGTTTCTTTGCACTCGTGGATTCGGCAGAGATGATGTAGAAGAGCGCCCTTAGCTTGACCGGGAGACGATTGCTGTAGAATTGTGCAATTTTTCAGAAGATTTAGTTTTAAATTCAATTGTTTATATGTCACAAATATTTCTTTAAAAAATTAATATACAATCCCAAAAACCGCATAGCCCGAGCAAGTATATAATGATTAGAAATGTTTCTTTAGACAATTAATCCACAAGCCCCAATAACCACATAGCCCAATGGAGTATATAAAGATTAAAAATAATTATTTACACAATAAATATGTACACCCAACAACCACATAACCGGGGGAAGTAATTAGTAATTGTATATAAATATTTAAACAATAAGTACATACTCTCAACAACCATGCAACCCGAGAAAGTATCTATTAATTCTCAAGGCGTGCGGGAGCGCGCCGAAGGCAAGTACGTGTCTGAGAGGCGACCGCACCTATTATACATTGAATCAAGAGCATGCGAGTTGAAAGAGTTTTTTTATTAAATCTTGCTACTTATGTATAGCAGTAAAAAATGAATAAAGACTTATATCTTTGAATAAACTGTCAAATTCAAAACGTTTTATTCAAAAAGATCTCATATTATTAAAGATATTCACGTTTTAATTTTTCAAGAGTCGTTTTCCGATCCTTTTTCCACTTTTCAGACCTGCACGGGTTTCTTCAACATTTTGGTCATTGGTCAGACTTTTACGTAGCCAACCAATAGCAAGCGAAGAAGGAGAAACTGTATGCGTATGTGTATATGTTTATGTAGTGCGCCGAAGCAGCAACTAACTATGGTCGCGGCGGTCGCGCAAAGAAAAGGTTAAGTTTTTTAGTAGAAATAGAAAATATATAAATTTCAAAAGCTTGAAATTTATAAATGTAAATACTGCGGGCAACAGCATGCAAGGCACATCACTCGAATGAGTGTAAATTTATGGAAATATAGTGGATGTTCAGCTGCAGTAAGAGAGATGCTCAAAGAAAAAGTGAAAGACAAATTCGTTTATCATCAAAACATGGATTTAACAACAAGGGGCAAGTGAGAAATCTGAAGAAAATTTTAGAATATAATTTTGTTTTACAGCCTAGAGATGGAACGCAAAAACTTAATATTTTCAAGTGTAAACATTGTGAACAGAAGTATGCACGTAATGCATCTAGGATGAGTTTACATTTACAAAAATGTGCCGACTGTCCTGAAGAAGTTAAGGACTCTCTAGAAATGAATGTTAAAGGAAATATTGTACATAAAGTGCAGAAAGCAGTTTTATTTTGCAACCAAAGAAACCAAATCAGAAACTACAAACGTTTAAATGTAAATACTGTGAACAAGTTTATGCAAGGCATCCAACAACAATGAGTATGCATTTACAAAAGTGTATAGGTTGTCCAGGTTTAGTTAAAGACATGCTTGTATAAAAATTAAAGATTAGAAGAGATCAAATAAAAAATGAGATGAAAAGGCGACATTCTGAAAGTGAAGAACTAGGAAGTGAATATGAAAATCATTCAGCAATGCAAGTTTCTTCGGATATATTTCAATGAATATCCAAGTGAAAATAATTTTATTGATAGGATGTCAAAGCAAAAGCAGAAGTATTATGAAGAACTTCATGCAAAAGCAATTTATGCTTCCAATGCACCAATTAGCACTGTAGATAATGAGCATTGGTGTACACTGCTTAATAACTTAAATCCAGCATTTCAATTGCCAATACAACATCCGCTTTCAACATCTTTACTTGAAACCACTTATGAGAATGTTAAAAACAGCGTTGATCAGAAAGTTAGAGATGCTGTCTCAATTGGTCTTCACTGTAGTTATAGATCAAATGGACGAAAAGAAGGTGTCATTCACTTTGTACTAAGCACTCTGGATCCTGTTCTTTATAAGTCAATATCTTTATCTTTAAAGAGCTAACAAGGAAGCTCTAAAAGATATTGGCGCACCGCCCTTTTGAAACACGCTAGAGAGGATGAATGGCGTAGAGTGGAGGGAAGAGAGTTCCAAAAGCGGGCCTGGAAGGCTCTAGCTCCAGTTTCAGTGCTCACTCCAGGGATGTTTAGTTCTGGTGGGGTACCCCTACAGGAGGGCCGTGGCTTATACTCGCTAAAAAAAGATGCGAGATACTCAGGTTCGTGCAGCCGAGTAATCCTATACAGGGTGCTAATAGAAAAGTTATAAAGCTCGTTACCAATGGATAGAGAAGGAAAATCTAAGGTATGGAAAATTTGGTCTCAAGATGAATTTCGACATGAGACAATTTATGTTTTGAATAAGTGAGTTTAATATTCAAAAGCTTATTCTTCGTCCGTAAAAATTGTTATTTTATAAGAGTTAGTTGTAAAAACCGGACTCCAAATGTGCTTAATGTAGTTTGGACTATGTGAATATTCTTTTTCTTCCTTGTGGATTAAAAGAATTTTTTTATGCTGAGCTGCTTGTCAAAAATTTGACACTGGTCCAATTTACTTTAAATAGCCCCAAAAAGTTTTTATTTATTCAAATTTATTTCTAACTTTGTTAGATAAAAACATCTGAAAAATATTTTAAAAAAGATTTAATGTATTGCATGCACAGACTCTTCCGCATAATTAGAGCTTTTTCTCATAATAATTTAGTACTTTACGAAACAAGTTAGAAATGTTGTCCCGATGATATCGTAGATTTTATTTTTGTTTAAAGAGCTACTTTTTTTCAAAAGGAAATGCTACTTTAAATTTCCGATTTGCAATAAGAAAGTATTGCGTTTTAACGGTAAAACATAAGTCGAGCTATCAAATCGCAATTTTCCCATGTGCAAAAGCACATTTTGGCAATTAAGACTTCTCTGTCGAGTTTCATTTTTTCGCTGAAAAAGGTTTATTGAAATTCTTCAATGACCGTTGAAAAATTTTGGCCGCGCCGTAAATAAAAAGAATTGTTCTTGAAAGCAGTAATTTTATTTATGTTTTATTGATATTTCTGATATTCTTTTCTAAGCAATCGGGTACTTCTTGTTTAAAAATATCGAAATTGTTTAATATTCTTTAAATACAGTTTTTTAAGTGAGCTAAAATAACTTAATAATTAACCTGTATACAAAAGTAAATTGTGATATTTTTAGTACGTTGTAAATAATGGCTTCTCTGTATTTAGCAAAATTAATATCACATAAAATGTTATAAAGATTTTTAAAACTTCTTTAACATTGTTTATTCGAAAGTGTACGAATTTAATTTTTTTTATTATTAAACATAATTTCGAACTTGCTTTATTACTTAATGAGCTATTTAGTTTTAAAATGTATAATTAAATGTAAGCTTGATTTAGTATGATTCTTGCATTAAAAATTTGATTTTTGTTGTACAAGAATTTTAGTCAATAACTTAAAATTCTTGATTGGTTAATGTTTTGACAAAGCGCTACGAAACAGCAGAACGCGAGAGCGCTCGGTCTGAACTGAGCGCCGCGGCAGGAGAGAGCGACCGCGGCGAGTGAGCCCTCCCCACTTGGCGCGGCTCTCCGCAAGCCTTCTCCTGTCGCCGCGCGCTCATTCATCGTATCGTCCAATTTTCAATTACCCATATATCCGGATCTAGGCACCGAATCCAAAAATTAAGGATGGACGTATATCTTACATTTTCCTCCTCTATTCATTGGTACCGAGCTTTATAACTTTTTTATTAGCACCCTGTATAATAAGATGGCTTCAAAATAGAGCCGACGCGAATCAGTGCGAAGCCAGCCTAGACGCCTCCTGTAGGGGGAGATATGCTCATCCCTCCTTACCCCGAAGATGTACCTCACACACGAATTGCTCAGTCTCTGTAAGATTACGCGCAGTTCTTCTGAGGCGTCTTGATACACCACAGAGCAGTAGTCCAGGTGTGGTTGGACTAGTGACTCAACTAGCCTTCTGCGGAGAGTCTCGGAGGTGCAATCCCTGATAAACCGCAAGCTATAAAGGGATTTGTTGACTTTCTTCGATATTGAGTAGACTTGCGGCTTCCATGTAAGTTTGCTGTCAAGTACAACTCCAAGACTCACGACCGATTCATCGAATGGGATAATCACTCCGTCCTGTATCTCAACTCCAGGTAGGTTCCATGAATTGATATCATTCACATTTCTATGTGAACCGAAGAAAATTGCTTTTGTTTTCCTGGGGTTAAGACACAGACCGGAGCTTCTCGCCCACTCAGAGACCTGTCGTGCCGCTTCTGCCAGACGAGTCACGCTCTCTCGGAATTTATCCTTAGTGGTGTGCAGATAGATCTGCAGGTCATCGGCGTAGAATATATATTTGATTGTTTGTGTGTCGAGTAAGTTGAGCAGGTCGTTGACATGCAAGCTGAACAGCAAGGGTCCCAGGACGGAACCCTGTGGGACTCCCAGATTGGTGCAAAGCCAATCAGAGTTCCCGTTATTATTCGAGATTACCATCCGAGAGCGACCTTGTAAATATGATTATATACACAGGAGAACCGCCCTGGAGAACCCCAATCGCTGTAGCTTAATCAGTAATTTTGTTGGTGAGATGGTATCAAACGCTTTGCTGAAGTCAAACAGCAGCAAGAGCGTCACCTTTTTTCT